>DWCF01000370.1:0-49396 GCA_018230265.1 Delias oraia
ATAATAGAGTATTATAAAATAATTATTAGACTAAGCGCATTTTAATGAATTTAATATATGTTTTTACAATTTAGTTTGAACTCTCGGGCGAGCTTAAGCTCGCCCCCAAAAGTCCGCGATAAAGCTCTCAGGACCGTATGGTCAAACAGCAACATAGTCATTCACAAAAAAAAGGTTTGCGCAAATAAAAAACAACTAAAAATGTGTGTGTTGAATTGATTCGATTTTTTTTGTGCCTGCTTTACATGCACATGCATACACAAAAATGCATCTGTCATAATGTGTATGTAATAAAAGAAAGTCGAGTTAATTACACTTTATATCACAAAAACGGCTCAACTAATTTGAATAAAAATTGGTGGAGAGGTAGCTTAGAACCACGAGAATAGGAATCATAGGAAACTTTTTACTTGACTACAAAAATGAGCATGTTTTTAATCAAATTTTGTACTACTTTGGATCACTAGAATGTATTAAAACGTTTTGTTTCAGACAAACGTACTATAATTTCGGTACAATTTGAATCGTAAAATTTTATTTAAAGAAACGGGTAGGTTCTACCTACTCAAAATTAAGTGAGAGCATTTGGCCTAAAATGAACGAAACTATCCGGCTTATTAATTTATACCATCGATTACATACGTAATGGCTTATTGAATATATCTTTTTGTGGCGCCTTTTTATTTGGAGATCGCGTCTGGAGCGGGCGGGACCCCGCCGCGTTGGCATCCACGGAATGCTCAAAAGGTGACTCGTGGATAAATTACGGACATTTCTTTCATTTTAACGATTCTCTATATTATTTAACTTATTTATATTGTCTGTTACACATTCGGCTTGTAGAAATGTTTGTTTTTGGGCCTCATTAGCATAAAGTGCACGCTGTGGTAGAAAATATTAGTGGCGCAGCCGTTTTGAATCTTGATCGTTTTGATCTAAGATTATTTACTTTGGGGCTCACGCGCCTAATAAAATAGATAGCGGGATGTCTTAATTCTACAGCAATTTGTTAGTTTTTTATCGCATCATGATTGTGGTAATAAAACAATTAATTTATTATGGTTCAGAGAGATGATTTCGATCAATTTATTGGCGGCGCGACGCTCGCCGCTGGACGTAAATACTTTTATGTTAGATCATTTGTATTAATTGTTCGTTAATGTAGGTACTTATCTATTAAATTTCAATTACTCGGATGCGGGTTCAATAATTTCTTATTAAATTGTTTAATTATTTCATATTTTCTAATATTTTTCTTATTTTATAGCGTACGTGGCAGGCGGGTCCCCTGATGGTAATAAACCACCGCCGCGTATATACCTACAATCCCCAATCCCCACTTAGTGTAAGCTTTCAAGGTTTCAGCTGCGATATCCTCACCCAGGCAGCGAAACAATATTCATACTATTTTACGCTCGTTTTAAGAAGTGATACCACGGGCTCACAGAATACTCAGCGTGAATTGATGGTTGTTGTAAAGAAACGGTACTTTACTGTGTTTCAGTAAGATTTTTTTATAGCGGACAACGCAAAATGTGGTCTCCTATATGGTAAGAAAACACCGCCGCCCAGGAACAGCCGCGCCACACTCCGCGCATGATTGTGTTGCCGGCTTTTATGGCGCTTAAGCGGCACTTTTAAGGGCCTCCGATATCCTCACTCACACTTTGAAACAGTGCAAGTACTGTTTCACGCTGAAAGTCACTGAGGAAAACCTTCAAAAATTCATCTTAAGCGTCGTATCATACCCCGCAACACAATCAATGCGCGGACTGTGGTGTCACCGTCACTTGCTCCATTGTCCACTATATCAAAAAAAAGGCAATAACTAATTTCCGTTTAAAAGCTTACTCAACGTGTTGCAATTCTAAGTCAGTAACTATAGAAAACAGAATGCATTTTTTACATTTTGCCTAATGATAGTGACAGTACGGCCTAACAATAGTTTCTTTTTATTTAAGTGGCTATAAATAACACCAAAGGGACAGCGGTAATTCTAAGTGAATTGAATTATTATCATTTAGTTACTACTAAGTCTGTAAATCAGTTGAACACTGTTTGAACGGGGTTGAACCGCCATAAAATAAAATTCAATATAGTTTAAAAAAACGTTTTTTTTTAATGGGTGGTGCCTCATTTTCGGTAATTCCTCGAAATTATTTCGGCATCTACCAGCTCTGAAACAAAACATTTTCTGTATGTCTCAGCATTAGTTTTGTCATTACTGGCATAACAAAGGCCTCAGCTTTTGTTATGCCAGTAATGGTAATTTGTATGCTTAATTCATTGTTCTGCACACGAAAGAAAAAGCTAATAGTCTCGGGAGAGAAAAATAACAAAATCTTAGAAGAATTCTGTGCCTCGCTAACAACCGATTCCGGCGGACGGAGTACCTAACTAAGTAGCCAGAGTCACTCCGGTCAGCTTCAGGCCCTGTGAGACTGTGGCCCACCCCAAAGACCGTGTTTAGCTGTAAAGGTCGTATGGCCGGAAGAAGATGCCTTTTCAAAAAAAGGCACAATAATGTACCTTGATCGTCAATAGGTGTGCGTTGGTTATAAGGTTATATAAGAGGTTTTATTTGTGGTGTACAATAATAAAATTTACTTTAAAAATTGACCTTTTCCTAGATGTACCTTGCGTAAATGATGTAATAATGTGATATCAAATTGGTATTAAATGCCAATTACATAAATTGTTGAAAGCGAATTTTCTAATTGAAAAGAGGATGTTTTGTTATGAAACCAATTTCTAAGGTGTCGTGTCCAGTAACAATTAGATCTTTTTTGTTTTGAATGACTATCTTGCTGTTTGACCATACGGTCCTGACAGCTTTATCGCGGGCTTTTGGGGGCGAGCGTAAGCTCGCCCGAGAGTTTACACGATTAGCACTCCATACTCTCCAAATACTAAGTTCAAATCGCTATACATTTTCTTCCGAAATTGTCCATTCTGGCGTTATATATCAATACCTTAAAAATCCACTCCATAAAAGATCAGCTGTCTTATATTTATAGTCAGTCAAAATTTACTTTTACTTTTAGCTGATATTTGCTCTCGAAGTCAAAGATCCTTCCACGACACCACCACGAGAACGTAGCCAATTATAATTAAATATTTTAAAAACTTTAGTATATTAAATATTATTGTGTATCTATATTAAATATAAAATACTGTTCACGAACGTGCCCCTATTTACAACATGATCAAGAAACATAGTTTACTTGTTAAAACTACTTTCATGGGAGAGCGTTGTATTAGTTTAATAAGTCTACCATGAAGCGAGAGGTTCGAATCTTGGTCCGGACAGTTTATAATTTATTCGGTATCTGGAAGGGCTTGACAGTGGCCGGACGAGTGTTTTAATAATATCGCACCCGTGGGAGCGCCATGCTTAAAGTATATGTCGACGCAGTAATTGAGCCGGACTCAGCGAAAGTGATACCACGGGCTCACATAATACTCAGCGTGAATGGTAGTTGTACTTGAAACGGTACCTCTGCTGTGTTTCGCTGAGTGAGTGAGGATATCGGAGGCCTTTAAATTATTAAGTGCGTAATGTTGACCTCCACTACGATTTAGATCTCCCCACTCCAGCCCAATGGATGAAGCTAAGGAGTGGACGCTTCTTCGCTAGCGCCGATCATCATCCAAACTCACGGCCTAAGCCAAGATTCGTGTCTCGGAGTCCCTTGCGGTAGTCGCGGCTAAAAATCATCTCATAGCGAGTCTACGGCTCTCCCGAAAAGACCGAGTGTAGCTGTGATGGCTGTATGGCTGGCAGCGAATAACCATTCCGAAGAAAAAAATAACGTAAATTAGAGATAACACAAAGAAGGCGCGGCTACTGCACGATTGAGTAAAGGCAACGGTGTTCTCTTACTGTATAGGAGACCCACCCGCTCCATTGTCCGCAATACCATAAAAAATATTAGGAATTGTGTCATAAACTTCCAAATCCCAAGTGACAACATATATAAAGACAAAATAACTTTTTTTGCTTAAATGTATTTAATGATATTTCTTGTACTTCGCTTGGTTTACTGAAGAAATTAATTTATCTATCAATATAAGAGTAATAACAAAACTGTTTAAGGAAATAAAATAAGACGACAGCCCAATATCCTTTGGGAATTAATTGTTAGTTTAATGTTCGTTGTGGATACCGATATTATTACATCTTGTCACCATTCCAAATGATTTATGGGTGTTAGTATTATTGTCGTCGTCATGGTGGTTACACTGACCGTTCTAAAAAGTTTCCTAAACAAGAATTCGGACATACATTGTTCGACCCTCAATAGGAATCTTACGTTTCTATGGAATATATTTGGTCAACAATAACTTGACCAATTATACTTAGTTCTTGTGTATCTAAATGTTACTTGTATTTTTCAGTCTTGTAATATGTTTCGATCTATTATTTTATTATATTTTACAGTTAAGTAGTTAAAGATTTTTTTTGTTAAGATTACACGTTTCAAGCGAAAAAATAATGCAGTTATTCATATTAATTTGGTATTCATTAAAACTTTTTTCTATATTATTGTTATATCCTAACGAATTTAGTCTATAGGGTTTCTACAATTTGATACCAACAAGTGACTAAGCTGGTAATGTAGGGTAGGTATGCCTATCCTATTAGGTTTCTTTAAATAATTGATGGTAATATGAAGTTAACAGAGCTTTATGATATTATTTCTTATTTATATATAGTTTTTTTGTTAGCATCTACTTTAGCGGTCACCCTATTTTTTTAAATAGGACCACTGAAATTGCATATTTAATTTTTTAAATAAAAGATACATACAAAAAGGGATATAATTTCACATAATTCCTAATACTAACATATAATATTCCATGGATCGAGGAAAACCCGGATAGAGCCACACTTTTTTAAAAAGTTTCACATTTTAAAAATATGAGCTTGGTTAGATTAAAAAAGTTTATAGCTAACTTAAAAAGATAATATATACTGTTCCGGACTTTTTTTTAGAACTTTTAAGGGGATAAATTCTGTCACACATGATTTTTGCGAAACTAACTGTTTACGCGATTTACACGATTAGCACAAGGGCGCCTCCTGCGAGACTCGAACCTCGGCTTGGACTATCGTGGGGACAAACTAGTCGCACGGGCGGCCGAACGGCACTCACCGAGGTGACTATTTCTTAATATATAATACTGATTATATATTGTTATATTGACAGGGGAAATAAAACACTGCTATTTTATTTTATTGTTAGTGTACCGTAAGCGTCAGCCTAACAACTTACTTATAGTCTAAGTCTACGCCGTTCCCAAAGCACTGAGTGCAGAAGAAACGGCAACAAACTGCACTGCTGAATTTTCTTCAAAGACACTTCCGCTGTGTAAGGTTTTCACGAGCCCTACTCGTAACCCTAAGTCGGTGTGTTTTTTAGTGGTTTTTGAGTTTTCATTTGACTTTTTAGCCTCGATAGCGGCTAAAAGTTTCGCATTAGCTAATGTGATGCGATCGTCCGGATCGAATGTGTCGAGGTCTCCTGCGTCTAGGGGTTGTCAGCTGAAGATGGTAGTTGATGCAGTCGCTCACCAGCGGATTGGGATGGGTTTTTGCTTTCTCAAAATAGCGTTCAGAGGCTTGTTTCATCCAGTGAGCTATTGTCGGCAGCTCGAGGTCGAAGTGGAGGTCTAAATTGTGCACGAACCATGGCGCCCCAGTCGCCACACGCATGAATCGCGACTGGATCGCCTGGAGGCGCGCTATGTGGGCAAACGCACACATGACTGGACAAACCTTGTCCTTATTATGAGCAACAAAAAAGAATTATTAAGTTTGGTGCAGCCGTTCAAGTTATGCGCGTACAAACATTTAGAAGATTCATTTTTATATAAATTTAAATTACGTTAGTTTGGATATAGATATTTATAATATAAGTTACTCAATGAAAATTCTTGAGAAAATAAAGAGTGGAATAACTCTATAACATCTCTGATATTCTTCAATAATAATCATATTGACACTGATGTTTGGTGTGCCTTAAGTACAACGTAATAATTCTCTCTGTATAACGATTTCGCTCTCTATAGCGATGATTTTTAGAGCAATGTTTATTTTCATGTCTTGACCGGTTGATCCAATGGCTGCATATGATATTTTAAGTTTAAAAGGGCAATTCTTTGCAGGGCAAAAAAACAAATCACCTTAAAGTAAATTTATAACTATAGTTTAAGAAAGCGTCGAGTGTTAATATATACAAACATTTTAAACAAACACAATTTTAATGGTACCATTGTAGTGTTTTATGCTCATAAATTAACTACAGTATTAAAAAAAACCATATCGTTGAAAAATGCTGGTTCTTTGGAAATTTTAAGATTATAAGGTATCTGCTGTATATTACAAATAAAACAACAACACATCAGCTTCTTAATTTTTTTTATTGTAAATTCACGTTCAAATTACAGACCACGTTGGTGACGATGTTATATGCAACTTCTACGACAAAATTTTGATAACGTTCCACTATGATACTGTATCGGTATTCTACTCAAGAGGCTACATCGACTTAGGGTGCTTAAATGCTTAAGTTTTCGGAAATCGTGCGCCGGAGAGGAGACATCGGAAAATAGTAATACAAAGAATCCACGATACAGATCGAACATCAAAAATATCTCTATGTTAAACGACTACTTCATATCATTGAGAATTACTCTCGCAATTAGCGGACATACAATGTACAAATGTTCTAACTGTGTATGATTAAGACACTCTAGTTACACAACGTCTTCTATACCATTTGATTCAACGCACCTAGCCATCGGTTGAACAAAAATTACGTAGAAAACAGTTCTGTAACTAAAATATTGATCTAATTGTATGACACGGGGCAGACAAATTAATTAAAAATCTATGGAAATGGCCTATAATCGCGATTCGCTCCAACTCCCAAGCATCGCTAGTATGCCCGTGGGCGTATAAAACTAACGCGTCATGATCGAATGAGATTCAACGATCGCGACGCACTCTTGCGCACCGCTCTCCAATACGTACACAGGAAAGACACAGTACATTTGGCCAAACTTATTACAAGTGCTTTTTCAACCTGTAAACCCATTCTGATGAGGTTGAATATTGGAAGATTTCTAAAATCCCGTGGCATTATTCAAATGACAGTAGGTATAGTGGCAATCGGACACAGCCATCTCACTGAAACTCGAATTTCAAATCCGGACATACAAAAACATATATCTTTTTATGCCTTCAACCTGCAGGGTCATTCGGCTGACCACACTCATACAAAATAATATGGTTTTACAACGATTATGCGAAATGTATCATGAACGCCATCCGTATATATTAATAATTTGAGTTTAATTTATGTACCGTTATCCACACAGGCCTATTGAAATTTAACAAACAAATATTTGTGACCATAATCCAATCAAAACAATGGCAACACACACGGAAAACTTTGGCAGAAATAAACAAATTTGTTCCATTCGGTTCATCTGACGATTCAATCTATTTCCACTGTAAAAACCTTTTGAAAAATCGCCGTAACATTATTTCAAAAAACAAAAAAAATTATATCACACAGATTTACTATAAATAAAAATGCGAAAGCGAACGCACTTTCATAATAATACAAATGTACAATTAGCGCCGTGGATACCACGCAAAAGTCAGTTGCATCTATTTTCAAAGCCACGCAGCACATAATGGCGAATAAAACTCCATAATGTTATCCCACTACGAGACCCAACCCCACTGAGACATTGATTGAAGTTAAACAGTGTTTTGAATTGTTTTTTTATGATAAAGCGGACAACGGAGCAGGTGGTTCTCGTATAGATAAGAGAACACCACCGCGACATAGTCCGCGTATTAATTGTGTTGCCGGCTTTTACGCAGTATTTCTAAACCAATACCAGGCAAACACTGCTTAATTTGAAACAATATCTCAGACGAACAATTTATCGCAATCGCCGTAAGGAATTAGGATCTTCGATAGGCGTATAAGAGACATAAATCCAAACACGATTGAATAAAATGTGTAGACACTTAAATAACAAAAAACTGGTGTGGTTAGGAACATTTGACTACGAATTAAAATAAATACGTTTGAAGATTGCTAGTCAGCGGCGCCAAATAGAAAGTTATCCATGTATGTTCTGGGTTTCATATTAGGTATGCCGTCGAAATTGTAGGGTTCAAGGATAGGCGTGTAGATCTTATTATATTTCGTATAGATTTCTATCATAATAAAAGAAAACAAACATAATAAAATTTCACATTTCAACGTAATATAACTAAATGTAAATTATTAAATTTAATTTAAAAATATAATACATAAAACAATAATTATACGAAACTCTTTTGAAACCTTGATTTAATTAAACGAAATCACTCAGTAACAGTGGAAATTTGTTTTAAAATTACAACTTTATAGTAATACAGGCATTGGGATCGCAATTTTTAAATACAGTCAACCCCTATGTATAAATCGAATATATTCGATAAAATTCTTTTACCAATAAAGACCGCATACTGCTAGTAAATCTCTGAACATTAAATTCCTCGGATATTCCGAAACAGGTATTATTATGCTGTTTTTCTTAGTCCCGATAACGTTCCGTAATGTTCCAGGTAAACGAACAACGGTTATAATTCGATTCAAATACCAAGTCCATACTTGCTACCAAGTCTTGAAAAGTACATATTTGAGATACCCGGTTCGAGGGCGTGATTTCATCTGTCGACAGAAGTATGAATGCGACATGCCCTTAAAACTCCCTCTCGCGCGGGTGTGAGCTATAGGGTCATCGATCGGACTTTCCGGCTAGGGGTCGTGACCGACAGAGAGGAACCATCTGATCTCCCACTGGCGGAGAGACTCGAGTCAATATGGCTCTCAGCCCATCACTATATTACTATGCAAAAACTCACCATATTTTCGAAATGACTTTAACATAGCAGCCATATTTGTCTTGTGTACAGGTAGTACACAAGACAAATATAAAAAATACCGTTAAGGTGTTCGTTCCTTAATTTGAACATTTTGTTCTGTTTAACAATAGCGGCATTTGGTCTTTGTTAAAAAGGTACTCTAAAAGTTTCTAACCCTACGGTTACCCTAACGGTAAGGGTAACCGTAAGGTTAGAAACTTTTAAAATATCTGACTGTAGAGTCATCGTAATATTTCTGTTTTGAATGCGTTAACATGACTTCAATTTCAAGGCAACATAAGCATAAATTAATTAAATTATTAGTCTTTGGGTGACCGTATTTAAATTTCTCTCTCTCGTTTTCTATTTTTATATTATCCGTGAGCATTGACTGTCTCCGCCTGCTTCTGTTGTGTAATGTTCTCACTTTCACTCTCTGAGGTTGAACGAAAACAAAATACTACACACCAGAAAAAGACTAGCGACATTTTACAAATTATGATACAACTAATTAAATTTATAACTCAGACATGGCAAAAAAATTAGACTATACTCAACCCTAAACAATTTCGAGCGGCACACCTGATATTATTAAACTATAGTCCACGGTTGAGCGGTGTATTGGCAGTCGGTCTATGTGTCCCACCAGTCGGTGGCACTGCCGCCTCCGCCGCCGCCGCCACTGGAGTACGACCCGCCATAGTTGCCTCCGTACGAGCCGCCCCCGCCACCGCCACCTCCACCATAGCCGAAACCTGAATAACCGACTGTCATAACACAAAATGTGAATACCGTTATACTTTGCAGTACTTACGTAAACACTCAGATAAATTAAAATTACACCCATTTAGATTTTGTACGGCGTAGCGAACAACGGAGCAGGTGGGTCTCCTATATGGTAAGAGAACAGCGCCGCCCGTCACCAACTGCGCATTGGTTGTGTTGCCGGCGTTTTTACATCACTCAGCGAAACACAGTACAAGTAGGCCCAATTAGTGCGTTAGCATATTCAGTGTAAACTCTATATAACGACACTGAAGGGACTGTGCATTTTATAGCGTTATAGAGTTGTTGTTAAATGCAGAGAAGAAAAGGTGGATGGAAGACAAGCTAAACCAACTAAAGCCAATTGATTTCGACGCTTTAGGGACTTTGGCGTTAAATCGAGGGACGTTACATGGAGTTTACACTGTATATTATAAGAGAGTAAACAAAAATTTCCAAAATAATAATTATAATTTAAAGTATTCGCAATTTGGCTATGAGCGATTATGATCTCTTGCCATCGTTCCCGCAAAACATACAAATATTAAAACCATTCATCAAATTGAAGAAATTTCTCTTCAGGTGCATGGGGCGGTCGTTCATCAGTATCACCCGGTGCCAGCAGTAGTTCCGGTTCATCATGGCGCTCCGGTACCCCATCACCACCGCCAGTCTCCTCATCATTCAGCGATGAAGGCATCGCCATGGACTATGAAGACCACCATCCACGCAAAAGAAGGGTTTGTTTCTTTAGTTAAATTTACCTACAAACGTTGTTTAATGCCATCGCAAATGCACTTTCACTGTCTCGTTAACTTGTGATACCTGAATAGAAAAAAACCATTCTACAAAAAAAATAATCAAAATCGATGGCGTAATAGTATTTAATAGGATATGTTGATAGGTAGGATTGAGCTAAGTCAGTTTTATTTCGTTCCCAGGTTTTCTTCGCTGAGGATTTCGTGGGCAAAGCATGTGTTTCCTTTATAATCCATTATTATATTAAATCAACGGTAAGAACTGCTGTATCAATGAAAGTTTAAATGGTGACCTTTTTTAGCTAACACGACTAAATTGGACCATGACACAAATTCAACATGCCAAATACGTTCTTCCTATATTGCATTGTTAGAAGATCAGACAATCTAACATGCCATTTAATAAAAACATTATATAGCGGACAACGGAGCAGGTGGGTCTTCTATATGCTAAGAAAACACCGCTGCACATGGACAACCGCGCTACTGTCCACGCATTGGTTGTGTTGCGGGCTTTTTACGCCACTTAAGCGGCATTTTTAAGTGCTTCCGATATCATCGTACTGAGCGAAACACAGAAGTTTCAAATACAACTACCATTTCACGTTGAATATTCTGTGAGGCCGTGACATTACTTCGAACGAGCCGGCCCAATTAGTGCGTCAGCATATGCTTCAGCATGGCCCTCCTACGGCCTACGGTATATTTAGATGCAACGACTTATTCGATATGACGCATCTATGACTAAGGGCACAGATGTCTTTGTCTAAAGGCTCAATTCCTTTGTGTCTAAATCTTACTCGTACAACTTTCACTACACACCTGTACGAGCCGGCTAGAGGCCGTTTTGTTACACCGCCTTGCAATTCCTTTTCCGTGTTTTGCAAAACGATTCGATACATTAAATTAAAATTTTAATATTACATAAAAACTTTTATAATAATGATTCATTTCCGGGTGGCGCTGTGAATTTAACTGTGCTTCGCTTAGTAAGTGTGGCTATCAGAGGTCCATCTTTTAACAAAATTGACTTACTGTATCATCCATATAATTTCTATGTTTATCGTTCCACAACTAAGCGTTTTTAAGGCATTTTGTGCTGCACACTACCACTCTGTGGAATCAGCAGCCTTCAGTGGTATTCCCAAAAAACGACTTTGGCAGCTTCAAAAAATGAACGTCATCTACTATCACTAAAAGTCGGCAACGCATGTCAATGGGCGTCGAACTTCTTATCCTAGAACCTCTTGGATAAAAACCTTTGATAAAACGTATCCCTGATAAATCCGACGCCTCCACGAGCAAGCAGAGGCTGGAACCATCCAGGGCGGAGAAACGCTTATGGTGAGCCTACTCATATGCCTCCTGATTTTCATTTAAACATACAGTTTTAAAATCAAATTTAATAATTACAAAAAACTACTTCAAATAATTTAAGGAAATACATTCTTAGCAAAAATTAACGCGTATGGGTTGTCTAATATAGTCCGCTAACATTAAAACTTCACACACGCCCACGAGTGCATTTAAACATTACATAACATGTATATAGTTAAATGATTAACGATACACGTGGCCGGCGTGTTGTCGCACAATGTCAAGGTGCGCCGCTGCACTGGCTCATTATGCAACGCTTTTGTAAAACTGTCATAGACACACTCCTATTATTTATTTATTTGGAAGAGCTTTTTGTTCGCGGCACAAAATGCCTTAAAAACGCTCAGTTGTGGAACGATAAACATCGAGGTAATACGGATGAAATATATGTTTAATAAGTAATATTTATGTCATATTATACTTTAAGATAAATTTCTCTGCTATCAATTTGATTCTACACTTTCTGAGTTTAAATACATAACAAAATAGTTTTAAGTTTAATTTGATATTTTTACAACCATATCATAGACTCACAAAGAGTAATTGAGTATTATATACTTAATATATAACCTATATTTAAAACTACCATCTTAGCTCTCTAAATACTAACATGATTTAGCTAGCCAAATGTAAAATTAGGTCAAACTATGCATACCTGGTAACAGACGTCAAACCTAAACCAGGGGAAAAAAATGTACTGCTGATGGAATTCTTCTTGTCCCTTTCTTTTATAGAATATATAAGTGAAATAGACATAGTGATATGTCTTCCTCTATGGCGCGCAATTTCACTTCGCACACAAGTCATTCATGATTCTGTTACAGATAAAAACATAAGTAGCTACATATTAAATTCCGATCAACTCGCCAAATATTTCATAATTGTAAACCCACGCTTGTGTTAACCTTGTCTATACGCCAAAATAACGTGGGCTCATCTTACTCCTTCGCGGACGTAATAATAAGTCATACGTAGCCATGAATAACGTAAAACTATTATTAACCAGCTAAGAAAGGATGGTTCACTTCGAATGAACGTATTGACTTGTTTAACTTCACAAATTGGTTGGTTTATTTTATCATTTTCAGTGGCATGACCAAATAAATAATTTAAATTAAGAGTGCCCTTTAAAGAAATAATATATTTAATTAATTTTAAATGATACAACAATACAATATTTTGAAAAAAATATATATAAATATATTCAAAACAAGTAAATTTAATTAGTGAATATAAAAATTAATAAGATATAATATAACGTAAAATTATGTCAAAAATATAACTCAAAAACCGTAAATTATAAGCTTGGTCTGATCTGTGTCTCTTCTTATTAGTTTTTGACTTCAGTGATGAGCGTTCACAATTTTTCCAAATTGTTTCTCATTTTAATAATATCATAATAATACCTATTCATGTCAGTTTGGCAGATAGTCTAGTGTCTATGAAGCGCATGCCATTGCACAGATGATAATGGTTTTATGTATTTTAAGCTTACCTTGAACATATGCACTCTATAGTCTATGTTGTTGCAAAATGTAAACTTTTGGACGTATTTCCTTAATAATCTTGTAGAAGTCGGCATATATAATGACAAAAATTACGCAATCTCATTCTTTATCAATGACCTTGTTTGAAATAGATTATTAAGATAACTCCGTTTTGCTACTTTTCATTGATGCCCTATATTTTTATCGAAACGAAACAAATTTCAAATTAATAATGTAATAATACTGCCATTAATTGTATATATTTAGTTATTTCAGCTTATTAAATTATAATGTAATTTTATATATAATATGTTTATATTACTAGGATACCAAATTGACAAAAGGAGTTCTTAGAAATAAATCAGCCATTTTTTTAAAGTAGGTAAAGCTAATTTATAAATAGTAAAATTGTAATAATTACAAACGCTAATTGCAGATTTCATAAATCATTTGTTATAATGTTCTTTTAATATGCAGCGGTTTCCTGTCGCCAACGAACCTGTAATAACCTTGGCAATTGCATATAGGTACACGAAGGTCATAATGTTATTGAAGATCGTCCATTGCAATGGGATAATGATGATAGCAAATAAAATAGTATCGTGGGTCAACGACTTTTTAATTGCTAAACGCCTATGCCAACATTTTTTTAAATTTCTTTACAACAATTCGTTGTAATGAAACGATACGATACACTATCTACTTTTAATTATCATACCATTACTTTGGCATAAAATAAAATATATTTCAGCAATTTTCAAGGCGCCAATAGACTATCTATTTTCATTAACGGACGTTCTATTTAATATATTCGAAGTTAATTCTAGATAATAAAAACGTCTATTTCTAACGAGAGTTTTATTATTCTAGACAGATAATATTTTTAAAATCATACATCTAAGGGCTATTTGGGAATAGAAGATCACCGCCTTTGGGACAACCATACCATATTCCGGGCTTTAGTTGCGTTGCCGGCTTTTTTAATTTATACGATTTCCTGCAAATCGATCATATATTGAATTTCACACACACAGCAACCGGTATATTTAAAAAAAACATCTAATATAGGTAAATTAATTGTTGTAATTTAATAGGGCGATACAAAATTTACCGGCTGATTTGCTCCATTTAAACGTTAGGCCGAGTTTGTTTTCTCTCAGTGTCAGTCCAGGGATAAACCAAGGGTTCACCGAACTCACGCATGCCCGACACGTCATGTGAACTCGAAACCAGTTCTTGCACCACTTACCCCAACCACTATGTCGGCAGGAAACGAGCAAACTCATACTAATTTTGCGGCACATTGTTGCTTTGCAATGGAAACCTCTTATGGTTGTATGCAGATATTCCTTACGCAGTGTAGGAGTTAACAGCTGTCAGACCTTGACTAACAACACCAATGCCGATTTACATTCGATTTTTTAATAAGAATACGGTATTTAATATAATATTTTTAGTCAACGGATTAAGAAAGAGAAGCAGATTTCTTGATTATTTAATTTGAGCCGGTTCGTCCGAAGTAATACCACGGGCGCACAGAATAATCAACGTGAAATAGTAGCTGTACTTGAAACGGTGCTTCTACTGTGTTTCGCTGAGTGAGTGAGGATATCGCAGGCTCTTAAAAATGCCGCTTAAGTGGCTTAAAAAAGACGGCAATACAACTAATGCGTGTGGTGTTCTCAAAAAATAGAAAAAAAACCGTGTAATACAATATAGCTGCAATGAGTAAACTGTTAATGTCACTTGTCAACATATATTGTGCGATTTGTTTATCGAATTAGCATCTATATTAGGAAACGGAAGCAAAAGTCCTCATGACATTTGACAATCGTAATTGAATCAGTTGATCACTTGTAAATTGACGTCAGAGGTTGAACGCGTCAGTGTGTCGTGTCGGCAATAATATAATTATTTAAAGTGAACAGTTGTTCACTTCAACATGTTACATCATGAATACAACGTTGGACAAAGAAGTAAGAAAAAGACCTTTGAAAAGTATTTTTATTCTATAGCGGACAACAGAGCAGGTGGGTCTCCTATATGGTATAAGAACACCGCCGCCCATGAACAACCACGCCACAGTCCGCACGTTGATTGTGTCGCCGGCTTTTTTTCTCACACACTCTGCGAAACGCAGTACAAGTACCGTTTCACGTTGAGTATTCGATAATACATATGTATGGAAAATCGTTAGTACTACATGATTTAAATTTACATATTTAAATATTTTTAAAATTATAATCGCTTTAATTACTTACAAGCTCATTTAAAAAAACTCGTACTACCTGAAATTTGCTTTATACAACTTATCTATTCGTTACATTGAATTGAACTGGTATAAATCGCTAACTATGTTGACATTAAGAACTTTTTAATGTCAGATTTGAAAACGACGTGACATTTAAACATTAAAGCAAAAAACTGCAATGTAGAAAATTGCCAGCCACACGTGTAGATTGTTTAACCTCGAAAGCGTTAAAATCGATAAAACAAAACTCAACGTAATCTTTAGTACCATAAAAATGTTTTATTAAAACGTCTTGAAAAACTTTAAATATCATACAAATTATCAAAAATCCTTATAACAAATTGATTTGAAAATGGCAATGGATAAGAATATATATAACGTATATGAATATTTAAGTATCGATTAAAAATGATGTTTTTTATTAATATAGGACATCTCTTAATAAAGGTATTTTTATATGGACTTAGGATTTCGTAAAGTGGATCGAAATTGTGACTTCCTTCATACTTCATATAGCTTACATATTAATAAGGACTAATAATAAAATAAAATGTATTAAAGTAAAAAAGGAGAATAACACGTGGAAAAGTACACAAGGAAATTAATATTCCCTGCGAAAAGATCGAAAATCATGCAAATTCTAGATCTAGGCTACGCAACTGTAAACACGATTATGTATGACTGATAATATGTAAAACAATTTATGTAACGTACAATGCAAGGTTCCTCTAAAATCTTGCTACTATATGGTTTCGTAGTACTGCAACTTAGTAATAGATAAATGTCAATCGCAAAATTTGGTTCAATGTAGAACATTTAAGACTTTTTTTATATTAACCAATTCTACCTCTTTTGAACTTGTATTTTGTGAAAAAAAATATAATACCAGCCATGAATCTGTTCTAAGAGTAGGTATGTGTTACCCTGAAGGTCGCTTATCGCTGAGAAATGATAAAATACGCCAATTGTTATCTGGTGAGACGGGCAACTTCCGCGTGTGTTCATGGCCGAAGTAATTATTATTAGATAATTAGGATTGCATCTCTGATCGTTTTTTATGTGCCTGTTATTGCTTACACTATGAAGAATTATAGATTTTTATGGTATAACGGACAACAGACCAGGTGGGAATCCTGTATGCAAAGAGAACCGCCGCCACAGTTCACGCTTTGGTAGTGTTTCCGAGTTACACCACTTAAGAGGTATAATTTGAAGGGCTTCTGATATATTCACTCTCTCAGCAAAACACAGTTAAGTACCGATTCACGCTGAGCAATATGTGAGCCTGTGATATCACATCGGCCTTCCCAATGACTGCGTCAGCATGGCGCTTTCAGGCGTACGTCGGGGTTAAAACACTCGCCCAGCTATATGTCTCGGCTACATAGTCAAAACCTACGATTGTACTACCTATTTAACTACGAGGCTCTCAAAAGTGAACTGTTGATATTTGCAAACATTGCACAATAAATGTGGTGAGTTTTAAAACTGATTAAAAAAGCAGTGGACTTATAAAGAATATCATTTTAAATCGTCGTATCTGAATGCATATGTCTCCCATTAAAGTACGGCTGATATGGGATTCCCGTTGTACAGAAACGCAATCTTAGGTTGTTGGCCCATGAGTCGCGGGCCGTCCTAACAAGCCTCCAAGTACAAGTCTTCTGTCAGAAAGGAAAAATCGCAATATTTACGATTCATGCCCAAATTGCGTCTTACTGTTATTATAAATAAAATTTAATTTGCTTTAATGCTCAAGGTTGTGCGTTGCAAGCGGTCAAACGGCCTTCGTGTTCTATATTTATGATGCGGAAGACATTGCGTTAGACGCATGGATTATTCCTTGCGCAGGAGTTGATAAACAGTTAGGTTTATAAATGGCAACCCGTGTTTCATAGTAAATCCTTTTATATAGTTAGGTATGTGCGCTTGAGGTGACCATACAGCGAAGACAAAGCAGAGGTAAGGAAGGTTGTTATTTAAAAGGCTCTTTTTATGTTTTAACGGACAATAGAGCAGTTAGGTCTTATATGTGGTAACAGAACAATGTCGCCCATGGACAACCTCATCATAGTCCGCGCATTGGTTGTGTTGACGGCTTTTTACGCCGCTTAAGCAACATTTTTAAGAACCCCGATATCAATTCAAAAGTTATGTGAAACTCATGTAATTCTTTGTGAGTGATTGCTTTGTGCAATATTATTTTCGTATTGTATCGATCGAAATAGTACATATAAGTAGCTATAGGCTGGAATTATTTAAGTACTTGCTTACTGTGGGACATCGTTGTGCAATCGCAAAATAGGTTACATTCATAAAAGCGACCCAGATATAACGCTTTACGGAGTCCTTTGTGTCGAAGTGATACACTATCGAATAAGTTCAGTCATAAACATTAGGATCAAATTCTATTATGAATCAAATGTTTTGAAAAATTTGGTGAATTTCAATATGGCGTCGCCGTACCGTAAGGTATACGCACGAACTTCATTTTTGTTGTCTCTCCGTCTCGCTCTTCGGGTCATCGGCCGCAACTCCCTTGTTCTAATAACCCATGTCGCTTGATATACCCCTGCTGTGGCATTGTCCGTTCAATATGGCAATCATATCGCTAAATCCCAGAAAGCGTTTTCTAAGAATCGCCACCGAATTTAATTATGACCGCTTGTTTAATTAAGTAAAGATCCGTACGTTTTACGGGTTATTTGGTGCAATTAGTTCTACTGTTATGCACAACGCATCCAAAAAGTCATGCACATTTTTACATGCAAACACTTTGGGTGGTTTTTAAGGTGTCGGTTAATTCTTAAATTAATCATTGTTTTTACATTCTAATAGTCCAAGATCTCGCTAAACTGATATCAAAGGTGGAAAAAGGCTAACTTACGTACAAGTAAGAAGGCTTCTACGATATATGATATTGTTTTAAAAACATCTACAGTTGTCAGATCCTGTCTGTGTGCCATAACCGTTAGATACTTCAAAAGGCGTAAAAAAGTGTTAACTTATGACATTTTAGGTAGGTTGAATTTTTTATATTATTAGGTAATAACCTATTAAGCATAATCGTTTTCGATTAAACAGATAAATATGATGGCCCAAGCATACTCTTAGATTCGTAAAATATACGTACAGATTTTTTTATTCTATAGCGAGTATTACTTCGGAACAGCTGGTCCAATTAGTGCATCACCATATGCAAGCTTCTCATAGCACACAGCGTTAAGCCAAATACAAAATCAATTAATTTTTTTAACAGATCGGGGTCGAACCCGGTACCTCTGACTTTACTGTGTTACAAATTCGCTCGGTTATACAACTCTTGTGTTATTGATAGGGAATGTTCCCTTTTTCCTTTTACAATTCACGCAATGTCCTCTAGTAAGCAGGCAATACGTTTTTTTACCGGCACTGGCGGGGCAATGACTCCCAACTCCGGAGCACTGCCCGTTCTTGACAGTTCAAATGTTTACATCTCATTTCTTAATGCTCTATCGGTATATATGTATATCACAGAATACTCAACGTGAAATGGTGGTTGTTCTTGAAACGGTGCTTCTACTGTCTTTCTCTGAGTGAGTGAGGATATCGGAGGCCCTTAACAATATCGCTTAAGTGGCGTAAAAATTTGGCAAAACAACCAATACGTGGACTGTGACGCGGTAGTCTATCGGCGGCGGTGTTCGCCTACCATATAAAAGACCCACCCGCTCCGTTTTCCGCTTTACCATAAAAAATACTTTACCTAGCTGACTAACAACTAAAAGCAACATAGTAATGGCCGTGCCAAAAACGTTCGTCGCCGACCATTGTTCTCGCTTATATTTATCAAACCTCTACTGGCCTTTGGTGGCGGCCATCTTGGAATCGTATTAACATATTTGTAATTATTAAAATTCACGCTCAAACATTCAATGTTAACGGTATACGCGGCCAAGATTCGTTTTCGTTTCGTTTTCGTAGTGATTTCAAAGGGATGTTTTTATAGGTAAAGTATAATTAGTTGTGGTGTGCACCACCGTTGTGGGAACAATAGCGTGGCGAGTTCATCACACGCGATAATGAGTGGTCCCGCGGGTTCAACAAACTCCCTATTTTGCAAGTAAAATAATCTTTATGCGACATCGAATCTGTTACGGATTCCTTTAGCACAATGTTCGTAATAAATTGCGTAGTTTTAAAACGCTTGAAATGATGCCAAAACGCGAAGTGACATTTGCAGCTCGCATTGAACGAGATTGGCGCGGCGGCTTGTGTTAGCTTTACGTGTGGGGTTAAACGATGTTCGCGGCTCTTAGAGAAAAAGTGAAATTGTAACAAGTCAGAACCAGTCGGGGTCGGTGACCAGCAGGCGTTATAGCTCGATTGGCGACTGCTACACTCACTGATTCATCATCGGAGCACCTTTGCCGTCTCATAAGCCTCGACTGACAACCGTGACTCACAAAGGGTTTTGTTGTAGGAATTTAGACAATTGTAACTAAATTTACCATCTTTATACCTGCACTATGGTACAGGACCACTGTGTGGCTCAATAGAGTCAATTTTAAAATTATTCTTGGAAAGCTGGTTATTATTTAATTTTTTTATTAATATAGCAGACAACGGGACTGCCGGGTTCCCGGATGGTAAGAGATCATTGTCTTCCATTGCAAATCGCTTTAGTCATGTTATTTGTGTTGCTGGCTTTCTATGCCAATTTTTTATTACTTATTACAGGTGTATACCTGTTTTTATTATCTAAACGCTACCACTAAAAACAATTGTTATTCGATCACTGTTAATTCAAATAGGACAATGGAAGCCGTTTCCTGTCGCCAAATATTTTAATGCGTCTATAGAAACGTGTCTATAGGGGTGAAAGCGTACAAAAACTCCAAGGGTTTGTTGTCTGGCAGTGGTTCAGGTTAATGCACCTTATTTCGAAGTATCGAACAAAATAAATAACAAATCTCATACTTTGTTAGAGAAAAACCAGTACTGAGAATTCATTTAAATATATTAAACGGGTATGGGTACAATTCCTTCAAATTACGTTGTTTATAATTAAAAGACGGTGGTTTATTACGTATTTATTAATTTACAATGAATTCTCCACAACAAATATTTTCTCGTAAAAAACAACATCTAAGTGCATTGACCTGCATATATTCCCCTCTGCCAGGCAGGGTGCATTCCGTATAAGAACCATGTCATACAATTTTCATAATCCTTATATTTCCACATTAGAAGGCTGAAAGGCGTGTTTTGTAAACAAGTATTGCATTTTTAGACAAAGCAACACGTGACTGTGCACGTGAAGTTATATTATCGTTGCCTTGAATAGTTTTATACCTATTCATTATTATTACGGTTATTCTAGAATCGTATTATATACATCTTTGGTAATAAAGTATTCATCCAAAAGCATATCACTTACATAGAAGAACTAGCTAACATGAGGAAAATCCCACAGATCACTAATTACAGTACATTCGACGCTTCCTTGTCGCTTATACAGTTAGAACGAGATGACACCAAAACAATTTATCTAGCCCCGATACGTGAAGTAAATAAGGAAGGTCGCATGCGCGAGACAAAAGTATATGGTGTGCACATGCGGAAAAGAGATGCAATGAAAACAAATCAATAAGTCATCTCGCCGCAGCGTTTCTTCGTAGAAAGAGATGGCGCAACAACAAACCGGCATTTACTGGGCTTTCCATCTAAACACAAAGGAAACTGCACCTTATTGCAACAATTCTACACAATATGCATTAACGACGTCTTTGTTCACCAGTATCCTGTATGGATCGTGAAGATTTGTTCAAACGTCACCATCTACTATATTATCTATAAGCCGTTAACAAATAAACACGTGTAAGCTATGTAAAAAAGGAAACTAAACTATCTCAAATAGCATCGCTATAGTTACAGATGGTATAGGATTGTCTGCATCTCGGCCAACTCGAATTAAATCATCACTGCACATAATAGACTTAATACACTGCAAAGTGCAACGGCTACTGCAATCCACGGCACACATTCATAAGTTCCGGCACGTGTAACTTGTATGGACAGCACACAAAGCCGTTTCTCAGGGACGCTGCTAGATATTATATAAAACGTTAGTTTTACAGCCAATATCTATGTCGCAGTCATCTGGTTGGATCTGCTGTTTGATTGAATGACTGGCGCGTTCATTGAATGACTACGCCGAACGTTAACTGAACAAGCGTCATTCAACGTCCAACTAGTTAGCGGTTTGTAGCATAGCCCTTTGAATAGAGCGGTCGTGAAATCAGCAAAGTGATTGTAGTTTAGTTAATTTTTTCCCCACTGCGGCGTAAGTAGTCACTAAAACAAACATGGCATCAAAAGACTCACACGGCTGATAGCACTGTGACCTTTTCGTAATAAAATAGTGTGACAGCGTGGATTTAATTATACCTAATCTAACCTAACCTAAATATATATCGGCTTTATATCTCATTAAACGACTACGCTAAATGACGTTCAGACAAGACGTTGAACGTTACATTAAAAAACTTAACGAGTTTTCTTTTAGTTTTTCAACTAAATGTCGTTATTCAATGATTGGGCTAGTTATTTATTCATATACCGAATCCAACCAGATGACTGCGACATCTCTATTGCCTCTATTGTCTTTGCACTTAAAAAATTCTTTATTGTCTATGCAAAATTTCGTGTACAAAGAACTTACGCTAAAATGAGTTGGATAATCTATGGTATGAAAAGTGGTATTGTATGAAATGTGCCTATACCTTTATCGTGGATATAGATAGCCATAGCATTCTGTTTATCGAGGGGCTAAACTAGGTCAGTGCTGCAATAAGGGTTGGGTGCGGGCTCCCCTGGATTGAACTATATCAGAACTTTACGCAGTTTCAGCATATATCTACTGTATTTGTTGGCCAATAAACTTACACCTTCCAGTTACCTCCAAGTGAGTTTAGTACAAAGCAAAGGGCACATTGTCATTGTCACTCACTTGTGATTTGTACAATGATTCATTTCCCGTCATAGATTTTACTAAATGAGATATTAGCTGACTGTAAGACTACTTCATTGTTTCTATAGGTCGAGAAAACTCGCCGGTTAGGTAATAATTCAACCTTCCGCGAATCCCCTTGGCCGTGGTACGAGACCCAGTTCTTACTTCGCCCTTCCCCCTGCCGCACCCACCTGACCTAACCTAGTTTTAAATGCACTTGATGTAGCTTCTGCGTCATTGTCGCACCGATAGCAACCCAATTCGCGTCCCTGACATATCACACTAGTCTGACGTCATCCATCATCATCATCAACGTAATAATACCGTTCATTATACAATTTTTGGCTCCACGCTTGCTTATTTAAAACAAGGAGCGAAATGGCTAACTTTTTTACAGCTATTCCGAGATGTAACTGTTTAACCAATAATTCTATACGAATACAATATCTCTTATTTTAATGTAAACTTTAGACTCAATGACAAGATAAACACATTGTTTATTTTTAAGTTTGATAATACTCCTTGACGTCAGTTTGACAATCAGTTATTTGAATTCTGTACTAGGACATACTATTAGGGCGTGGTTTAGCACAAGTAATAATCGAAGCAAGTAACTCGCGAGGCCGTGGCCTAGAGTTGAATCTATGTACGCGTTACCTTGGCACGGCTATTACATAGCTTCCTATATCCACTATGGCATTGTTATTTATGGAATGTCTCTTTGGTTACAGGTAAACAGTGTCGTGTTTGAATGCACCTGGAGAGGATGTGTGTACATCACACACACCTGCTTCTCTATTGAAGCACACATTAGGCAAACGCACTTAGGGTGAGTATTTCAGCTTTAATTTTTTTTAAATTTAGGAGGTTCATCTAGGACAAGAAGTCCGCCGGCC
Organism: Delias oraia; assembly: GCA_018230265.1. NCBI lineage: Eukaryota > Metazoa > Arthropoda > Insecta > Lepidoptera > Pieridae > Delias > Delias oraia. The sequence goes on from DWCF01000370.1 coordinate 23,461, forward strand.
ACAGACAAACCCCGGTATTGCTGGGCTACAGGTGCGTTGGCTGCCTTCTAGGGTTAGGTTCGCTCTTTTTTTGTAGGCGTTAAAATTGTATTGGTTTGGATATACAAGACAAGTCAAAAATATCAAATAAAATACCAAATGTTTTGTAAGAACATTAAAATCACTGTATTTATCCTATCACACCTGGTACCTTCAAGAAAAGAGCGTACATATTCCTTAAAAGCTTGCAACGCACCTGTGGCTCTGCTAAGGGTGTCCATGGGCAGAGGACCGCTTACTCTTGGTGAGCCTCGTGCTCGTTTGCCACCGTTTCTATATAAAAAACAAATGGTCTCTTTAAAAAAAGGATCTAATGTTATGTAATCATGATATAGGAGATGTTAATAAGGTAACGCCCATCAGCCGGATATATGCACCCGGAAACAGCAAGCATCTCCAACAAGGCTGACAGAATATTATTGCCTAGCTACACGTACTAGTACAAGGTCGCCTTTAGCCTCGCTAATTATGTAACTGCATGTTGCAACTGATATTTTTATCTAGACTTGGTACGTGGTGACACAATCTGCCAACAATGTAGTAACTAAGAGAACAAAGGTGTTCTATCATTGGTATCATTGAGAAAAAACTTTTTTTTAAATCGTTTTCTACTTCTAAAATAGGTTCTATATCCATAACAAATTTGACGCATGTTGTCTATGGAACCCTGGAATGTCAGTTGTCAGTGCCGTGCAATGTAATAGTTCGCAAATGTTTTATGTATTCGTAATATTGCAGGCCCAAGAAGGAAGGCGAAAGCGATCATGAGGAAGAGTTCTATTACACAGAGCGTGAGGTGTCAACGCCGGCGCCTCCGCCGACTTTATCCCACCGAGACATGTGCCGGCCGCCGCATGAGGACCCAGATTACCAACGGCAGATTGTTGGATCCTACAGGTACCAATCTTAAGACAATCATCATCATCATTTCAGCCGTAGGACGTCCACTGCTAGACATAGCCTCCCCTTCGAAGCTCCATGGGCAGCTCACTGGCAGGCGTGTTAGCGATCGCATTTAGGTTTTCTAGCACGCGGATGACGCTGCTATAGAGAAGATAACATAATTTAGGCAATATATTATCAAAATTGCAAGCTGAACAGACTATTCAATACAAAAACACTATTATTTTTAAGATACAAACATCGTTAATAACCTGAAACTTATGCCTGAGAATAATTACATAGATATCTGAACCTAAGTACTTAGATAAAATACTCGTATATTACATACTAAATAAAATACTAAAATTAGATAAATTATGTAGATAATAACAGTAGAATCAAAAGCTTAGAATATACATTATTCTTAAAAGAAAAAAATAACTATATGCAGTGCTGCTAAATTTTAAATAATATATACCTGCCGTGGTCGCATTACGGACAAGACGGACAAGACAATTAATTCAAATAACTCTATTTCAGACAAGGATTGCTTTCAACTATGCAAAACCTATCGGCGAGGTCCATAAGCATTCCCGTAACGCATTCCTGGTCTAACTCACATTCACCGGTACGTATTAATTCAAACATTTGAGGTTACTTCATTTATATCAATCTCATTCGTAAATCTCTGATTTTACCGCGTTAGTATCTTCAGGTATGACTGATATTTTGTTATCTCTTGTATGTTTTTGTATTAAATGAGAAAAATAATTTGAAATTTATAATTTTCCAGAAGCACTTGAAAATATCAGCAACCGGCGCGTCGCCCGGCAGCCCGAGCCGCAGACCGCGCTCTGACAATAAAAAATGCCGAAAGGTTTACGGGATGGACCAGAGAGACCAATGGTGCACTCAATGCAAGTGGAAGAAGGCTTGCACGCGATTCGGCGATTAACGCTCGCGTTGAGCGTCGCCACGTGAGGTTTGACACTGCAAGTAGATTCTACTGCCGCGCCGGGCAGTAGCAATGCTGCCAATTCCTGGGCAGGGGCTCCATCGATCGCTTGAGCACCCTGAAGTGTATTGTATCCTGCTCGAGTGTTATACGGACATTATTTTATGATATTTCTAATGTAATTAATGTTAATTGGAGACATATTTTTCCTTTCCTGTGGCTCATATTTTGACTACAATGGACATTGCCCACGTATTTTTGTAGAGCAGTAGACGCCTTTACACATAAGATATGTGTCGCTCTTAAACGGAGACTGTGAATATTTTAGCAATAAGCGTATTTTTACTCTAGACTGACTTTCGGTTAGTGTGAAAACATTTGGACAACATTAGCATTTCCTTTATCTATTCTATGGCACCATCAACTTCACAGCTGCCGCGTTTAATTTATCAGTTATCACGCATACATTACTGTTTTGTGAATACTTTACTTGAACGTGACACGTTCAGACAAATATCAAAAGGTATTATGAGCTATTGGTGAATTAATTGATTTTGCATTCGCGATTAATTGAAAGAAAATGTCAGTGAAATCCGTCCGCGTTCACGGAGCGCCATTATGATAAAAAAAAATGTTTTCACGCTGCGAAATTTAAATCTAAATTCGACGGGTTGTCATCGTTCCGGTCGTAATGAAAAATCGGTGAGAAATATCGCCGTTTATTTGTATCTATTGACTGAATTAGGAAATATACTTAATATATAAGTTTTCTCAGGTTCGACTAAAAGACTAAACTTTAGAATGAAATTTTTAAACATATCGGTATGTATACACGACGGTCCTACCGGAGTTGACAATACTCAAGTTTGGAACGCGAGACCGCAATGCGATCGGGAACCGATTGGAGTGCTACGGCACGTGAATTGAACGAGTGAACGAATCCCCGAGTCCCCAGTACACGTGAAACATTCATACTTTTGACAGCTGAAGGTTAATAAAGACATTACACTAACGAACTAATATTTGTTCGGAATTAAACTCAATGAACTGTTTTTATAGTAAACATCGCAGCAACTGGTTCATCCGAATGCCAACCTAATGAACAATTTTAGTTTTTAACCCAATCTCTCTAAAATGGTGATTAAGTGGGACTAAATTCTATTTATGGAAAAGAAATTGAGACCACCAAATTGGATCAATGGCTCAAGGTTGGAATATGGACGAAAAGGCTATTGCACGATGCAATATTAATTATAAGTATTATATATTTTGTAAATAAATCAAATAACGAAAAGTATATTAGTTATGTTTTATCATAGGTACCTTAAAAGCAATCGTAAAGTTAAGTAAGTAAAGGTACCTATATTGAGTGAAATATTTATGTCACAGATATTGTTACTTAATGTGATTGTTATAGGATAATTTTTATATAGACACGATGTCTTATATCACGTTAAAAGTTGTACCTTAAGAATGTAACAATGTAGATTATATTGAATCATTTCTTAAGCGCGGAATTTCCATACATTGAAGGGTTACCATAGAGAGACAACAGTCCCCTTGAAAGGTATATTTATATAACTCGAAACGACAGTGCCAATCAGTGTGTTATAAAATTTATTTGAATATATCGAATCAGAGTGTTCATGGGTAGGTGCATATTTTTGGTGCTTTTTACATAATAGAGCGCACATAATGTGAATTTTATATATACTGGTGGCTTAAAGAGATGGTCACAACAGAGCCGGCTGTCATGTGTTGTGTACATAAAATGACAGAGATGTGAATTTTCGTTGGCGATACCGAAATCGTAGCTTCCGATGTTCTTGCCAAACATTATTCAGTTGGTTTCATTCGTATGAACGCGAGTACCTGCACGCGCTACCAAATATTATTAACCAATCGATTCTATTTGTATTCTTCGCTATTCAATGGTTGTGATGATGTAATGGAGATTAAGAGAATTCCTCTCACAGTAATCCGCGCGCGAAATAACCAAACGACCCCCCTAGATTAAGGCAAACAACTCAGCTAGAGATAATACAACTGCCATAAGTTAAGGCTCTAGGTTTACCTGGTTGGATAAACAGTATCATAGGTTAAGTTTAAGTTGGAAGTCATAGCGTAGTGTCTAACTACTTTAAGTACAATAGCGATTTTCTGCAAATTTCTACTTCTCTCGCTGCTAGGTCTATGGTGTTGTCGCCTGTGTCTTCGGGACACGTCTCAAGAGCTGGGTGTAACATTCTGGGTTCGTTTCTTCGTTGTTAAAATCCTACTACAGATTGGAATGTCTACCACCTATGGTGCTCGAGCTGCTTTTTGCTAATATCAAAACCGATCTCAACTTTCACGAAGCTATTAGTTTTATATTTACACAAATGAAATATTCTTATATTATTTCGTTTTATATTTGTATTATTAGTGTATAATGTTTTTTTTTTAATTAAGTTTTAATTTACGTTTATTTATTTAGCCAAATTTGCTCAATGTTGTATACACACACTCGACACCAAAGTCATAAAAAGATATTATTACATAACAGTCAGTACAAAATGGTCATAATAAAATGCGCAAAAATTAATTGTCCGTGTCTGTAATTTGCCCTCTTGGCGACTTGCGTTCTTAAACATATTTTATATAGGCGGTTTTATATCGAAATAGATAAAAAACAATATTATTTTAGGAGTATATACGAACGCTAGTCCAGATTAAGTCCTATCATCAACTGCTGGATTTCATAGATTTTATTTTCGAGAGTGTATCTTTATTAATAGAACTATAACTTAGGTATACCGTCTGCGCTATTTGCCGAGACTTAAGTATAGTTTACGGCGTTAAATTGCTACTTTTATGTGAAACATCAAGCCTCGAATGAAGAGTACTTATGTAAATAAAATTTGCTAGAGGGATTAATAATTTTACATAATATATTTTTTTATATAGATTGATACATCCACTGTTTACTTACTATGCGTTCATAATACTTACGATCGCGACTCTTTATCATACAATTGACTTGTAAATTACTGTGCCTCTTCTCTAAGTACTAAATATAATGTAAACCGTAAGAGAAGTATTTGTAATTATATATAACTCATACTTAGGTCGATACCTACCTTCTTAGTAAGCTCTAATCGATTCAAATGCGTTCATATAGTGACATACACCGATAGACTTCATTTGTTTTCATTTACGCCGCTTCTGTATATAGAATACTCACACAACAGTATGTCGCTTGCATTGAAGCCAAAACGATTGTCCTCGTTTCCCATAGTATTATATTTTCGGCTATAAATTTTATAAGTTGCTATTTGTTATTCTAAGTACTGTAATTTGAATTAGATTTGTTAATGTAGGTACGACAAACGTGGTCATGTTGTGTATTGGTGTGGGCAATATGATTTTATGAAAATATGTCTCCTCGATTTATGAATATAGTGAGAAGCTGGTAGGTAGGTGGATCGGATCAGATGTCTTGACATTCATGCATTACATCAGAGTAGCTTTACAACATTTTATATGTGAACTTCACGTTTCGTTTGCTATATTTTACGTATCCTTTTGATTTTAACGATTGTATGATTAGTATTATTGAAGTTTTATTTATTTAGACAATGATTTGTTTACGCGCGTAGACGTTATATTTTTTAAGTAGTTAATTGTTTTGTATTTTAATGTTATTTTAATTATTTTCGGGTCACGCCCCGTCAGTGTATAATAATTATATTTACGATGGTTACCAGTAGTTGTAAGAAACAGTGTGTTTTTACCTAATTAACGGAAGATTGTTTGATTCGTTCTATTTTAAGTAGGCATATTTCCATATTTGTAATTATTGTTATTGTCAATATCACAGAAGCTTATGTACCAACACTGTCAGTTTTTTACAACCGTCTGAGCAAATGTTCATGGTGATCTTGGTGGTGATCGTGGTGACCTTTGTAAATCTTTTTCTCCTTTAACCTCAATTTCACCTTGCTGACAATTCAACTACTGTGATATTTATAATTTTTTTTATCGATAACAGTTTATTGAGATACATTTTGTGTTGTACATGTATAAATTAGCCTCTTAATTATTGTTACTTGAAATAATACCAACTTCAGCAGATCTATAAAATGTTTATGTAAAGGTTTACAGAAATTTGTTCAAAAAAATCTTTCATTTCAAAATTATTTACTAGAGATGTATAGAATATAAATCGTGAAAAAATAAAGAAAGGATCTTGCATAGAAACACAAAATTTATGACCAAAAAATATATCGTATCAAATATTTGATTAACAGTTAATAATTTTACATATGAGATAGGTACATACAGCTCTCTATATTAAAATATATTTTATAGTCGAAAGCATTGCGTACCGGATGTAAACTGTGAAATATTTGTCCACTGAAAATCTGTGAATCACAGGGCTTAGACTATAACTTTTTTTGTTAGCTATGTTAATTTTGAACAACATTGTACAGATTCTTTTAAATGATAACACAGATTTATACTATGAACATATTTCTTGGGTAATATATTTTTTAAAGAATGTATTATTTTTGCATAATTTTTATTTAGCTTCTACCAAAATACTATTGTTGTAGATACTTTTTTAAATTATTCAATTAAAGATTTGTTCGATGAGATTTAAATTATAAAATGAAATATGAATGTAAAAGTTATCATGTCGAGTAAGTAAATCATAGATCTTATAATTTATTGGATATGTTACAGTTTATAATATGATATTATTATAAAATATATTTATTATTTTACAATTATAAATTTAGATCATAATATAATTGTTTTAATATTTATCTTCAACAATCGCAAATTATTATAATTGGCCTATTGAAATTAACCCAGAGATTATAACTAATTATCACAGTAGAGCCGCGAATCGACTTCGCGTTCCAAGCGCGTTGCGGTCGCGCGTAATGGTTAGGGACACGAAGTCGATACGCGGCCAGTTCTATCTAGATTCGGTTTCATTAACGCGCATTACAGGAAGATCTGTTTTCGGCGCAGATGTTCATCACACGCGTTCCAGGAGCGCATAATGGAAACTCAGCTTAGAAGTAGTAAAATAGAGCTGTATCTTACACTGTCAACCTATCTATTCGTTTAATATCCATCTCGAGAGCTGCTTTTCTACCTTAGGGACGTTGGGACACAAATGGCATTATTCAAAATTGTTCCTATAATTATTTTAAGACATAATTTATACTCTTAATACTCATTAAAAAAATAGTCGATGTTTGATGCTACAAACCATGACTATTATATATTATTATATACTATACTATATATTATTACTTTGCCGAATTTAGCTTGATAAATTTCACAGATCATAAAACAGTTATACACTATAAAACTGTTTCTATTCTTATTATTGAGTTTATAGTTTTACTTAAACACATTTTTTATTTATTTATATTTACTACTTGAGACATACAAAATTTTCACATTAAGATCATTCAGGTTTTATATATTTCATTGAGCCTGCACTTTCGATGCGGTATTTGAATGATCTTCAATGTAAGTCTGTCCAAATATTTTTCAAAGTGGCAAAAGAAACCTTTAATACGAATATTGATAAAAATAGAGAAATGTTCCGTGATAAGGGACATGGTAAATAGTGATTTTTCAGATACGAACTAAAGAGACGAACTTTGGGAGATCTCGTCTAACATTCTGTAAAGGGTATATAATATATTTATTTTCTTTTTATTTAGTTCTATATTATTTTCATCAAATGTAATAATTCTTTTAAATATAGCAGTCCCAGTAATACGCATTCTTCATTTTATTTTTCTTCTGTGACTTACGGTCATAATTCAGTATGATGATATTTACATTTGACGCGGCCTGATCGCTTGTCACCTGAACGTACTTAGTGTTGATGTTTCGTGTTTGTTCACTTTTCAAGACTAGTCTCTGTCCTACTTACTGCGATTTCTTTGTGTCGTAAATCTGATTAAATATATATTTTTCAGGCGTTTCATAATAAAATTTAGAAATGGGTGCCGTGTTAGGCCTTTGTTCTGCAGCACAAGTAAGTCCTGCGCTTTAAATTTGTTCTTAAATACTTAGTAAATCGAATTAGTTCTTGGTTCTCTAAACAAATAGACAATATTGATTTCGTACTATTTTAAAATTCAAACTCTATTTTACTAACTTTCTTTTACTATTTAACCTAATCAGTATGATATATATTCATGCGTATTGGAGTTAAAATGTATCATTTAATTATAGGTATGTAATAAAAAATCTGGTTATAAAATATATTGACTCATTTGGGCAATTACGGAAGAGCTGCCGTTTGCATAATCCTGAGAATAGATTAAATGCGTGTACATACTATGATAGTGTTTATTCACTGGAGTGTTGTTTACCACTTTTACTTTTAAAACAATTTATAGCTAGCTTGTTGCTGTGGAAGTGCAGCATGTTCTCTATGCTGCTCAGCATGCCCTTCATGTGCCAACTCCACATCTACAAGGCTCATGTATACCGTTATGTTGTTGCTAATGACTGTTGCTGCATGTATTACACTTGCTCCAGGATTACATGATTCTTTGAAAAAGGTAATTGTAAATGTTTAAAATTTAAATTACATAATAATTTACTTTTGTGTGATTACATTCATAATAATAACATAACTGTGATTGCCTATATATGAACATATAAATATTTCAGGTACCATTTTGTGAAAATTCTACAGGCTTAATCCCTAGTGACATTAAGTTTGATTGTACTGAAGCAGTTGGATATCTGGCTGTCTATAGGTAATACATTCCTTTCATTTATATATTGTTTATACAGAGTGTACCTTCTAATGTTAGCTTTTTTCAGGATTTGTTTCGCAACATGTCTATTTTTCATTTTAATGGCTCTTTTAACACTTGGTGTTAAGTCATCTAAGGATCCCAGAGCTGGTATACAAAATGGGTAAATATCATAGATTTTTACATAAATTTTCAAAGAGCAAAGAAAGTTATCAAATACATTTGCTATTCCAACTATGAAAAATATTACTCATTAAATTTGCTTCAGATTTTGGGCTATTAAATACCTAGTCGTAATCGCTGGTATTATTGGAGCATTCTTCATACCAGAAGGGCAGTTTGCATCAACATGGATGGTATTTGGAATGATTGGAGGCTTTTGTTTTATCATTATTCAATTGATACTTATCATTGACTTTGCTCACTCATGGGCAGAGAAATGGGTTTGTAAGTAGTTGTTCTATTTATACTTATTCTGAATTTTTGTCTTAATTTGTCTAAAAATCAAGAGAATCAGACATAAAATCACAATACCCAAGTGGTGGTAGCATTGGTTGTCTGTTTAAAATTGATACTTAACATTAAACCCCCATCAAGGAGTTTAGAGATAAACAATATTTAATTAGAACAATGAACATTAAATCATGGTGATATGATATGATATTATAAAAATATAATATTTATTTAACAAATTTCAGCAAATTATGAAGAAACTCAATCAAAAGGATGGTATGCTGCTCTAGTTTTAGGAATGCTGACCTGCTATGTGTTTACTATTGCTGGCATTACTCTTCTCTTCATATTCTACACCACAGTAAGTTCTAATTTTTAAATTCATTTTTATCTAAACTATAGATAATTTTTGTCTTTAGTGAACTTATGGGCTAAATTTAACATTTACTTGTATTACAGAATTTAAATAAGCTGGATTTTTAATTTTTTTTATAAACCTTTATTACAGCCTGATGGATGTAACTTATCAAAGTTTTTCATATCTATCAACCTTATCCTGGTAGTGATTGCAAGTGTGGTGTCAATTTTACCAGCAGTTCAAGAGCACCAGCCAGGGTCTGGTCTATTGCAGTCCTCTGTTGTGTCATTATATGTCATGTACCTGACTTGGTCTGCACTTTCAAACTCAGCTGGTGAATGCAATGCCAGTGTCTCTAATACTAATCAGGTAATTTTTTTTAATAAGGTCTATTTTAATATTCTGGGGAGACCGGCGTATAGAAAATTCCAAGTTAAATTAATATAATTTAATTCCAACAAGACAGGAGTTATGCTCTCATAGATTAATCTTTTTAGAAATGTTTTTTAAATAACATCTAAAGTTTTATCAATATCGTAGAAAAACATTTAAAATATGGAATTTCTAATTTATATATTAAATAAAAAGGAGAAAAGTCTAAAACATTATTATATAAATATGTGCTTACATATATTATGCTTTAAATTATGTATATTTTAATTTAATATGGCAATACCAGGACTCTAAAGAAGTATATTGGGTATGTACACCGCTGGGAATTCAGACTACAAACCATTACAAATCTCTGTTTATTATCAAAATTTTTCATTTATTTACGTACATAATCGTCATTGATTTTTAAGTGGTTTTAATATGACATTATGCTTAAATATTTACATAGATCATATTATATATACGTATATAACCTACGAATAACAAATATTAAAGCATAATTCCAAAAGGGAGAGTACTACATGATGACTTATTGCAGATAAGATTATTTTTATTTATTTTATGGAAACTTCTTTGTTATTCGTAGTATGAAACATCATTTTCCACTAATTATAATATTTATATTACTATCATGAGAATCATCAAATTGCATATAAAACCTCTTGTGTAACATTATAAGTAGAGCACAGTAATGAATACTTTGCATGCAATTTTTCATTTTATTATAAATTTTAATTATCTAAAATTAAAAATTATTGTATATAATGTCACTACAATTTTCGAATAACGATATTCATATTATATATTAATTTAATTATTTTCTTATAACTAAAAGGTAACTTTAATGTATATTCAAAATGAAAACACTATTAAATTATAAATCAGTGGGAGAGACATTTCTTTTTTATAATATAGCTTACAACGGAGCAGGTGGGTCTCCTATATGGTAAGAGTGCCAGCGCCCATAATCAACCGTGCCACTTAAGCGTTTGTAAGATGGGTAATTGTCATATATTATCATCTATTTTAAGATCGATCATGATTTTAGTACATAAAAGCTAAAGTAAATATGCCACGAATTCATAAATCGTGAATACATAATTGTATTATATATGAGAAAATAGCGATACTAATACTACTTAATACGTACTTTAAGTTTTTCATCAGTGATTAATTGTTATATTAGTTTTAGTCGATGGTTTCAATATTGTTTAATTACAGTGATAAGTTCTCCAATTGACTCTTTTATTTTTATCTATTTTATTTGGATGCATAGTTTAAAGTTCGCGAAGATGAGCCGGTGATTTCTGCAAAACTAGAACATCTTTAGAGTCTATAAAAGTTTGTAATAATATTTTAATTTTTGAAACATAACAATACCGAATTTAGTCACAAAAAGATATGAATGAAGGATATTTAACCGTCAATAAAGAGCTTATAGTGAAATTAATTAAAGAAGTATTACATAAATTGCGCGTAATATGTATGCGTATGAAAAATGTTTCAAAATTCATATTGTATAATTTTCTTTCAACATTTTTTTTCCTTTTAGACATCATTCGACAAGGAATCGGTGATTGGTTTGATCATATGGGTGTGTAGCGTTCTTTACTCCTGCATACGCACTGCAGCCTCGTCTTCAAAAATCACAATGTCCGGACATATTCTTGCCAAAAAAGAAGGTAAATTTCTTGTTTTTCTTTTTTTATTTACAATTAGTGTCAAACGAGCAGGTGGCTCACCTAGGGCAAGTGGTTAACAATACTTGCTTATTAACACGGTTTTGAATATTGATTTTTGTGAAATAACTGTTGTTCATTAAAGTAGAAATCAAATTTCAATGAAATAAGGTTTATTTTTTAACAGAACACAATAAGGACGTTTTTGAATTCGTCATTCGTATCCGATGACTGTCAGTAATTTTTACGTACTTGCACATGCATAACTTGTAAGCGATATTATACGGATGATAGCACAAACGTCCTAAAACTTAAAATTTCCAAAATTTACAAATTACTAAGATCTATATCCGTGGGACGCACTAATTTGGCCGGCTCTTTCGAAACGATACCACGGCCTCACAGAATACTCAGCGTGAGACGGTACTTGTACTGTGTTTCGCTTTAGCTGCGTAAAAAGCCGGCAACACAACTAATGCGTGGACTGTGGCGCAGTTGTTCATTGGCGGCGATGTTCTCTTACTTAATAGAAGACCCACCTGTTCCGTTGACCGCTATAAAATAAAAAAATATATACAATAGTATTAAATATTAATATAAAATTATTGCCACATTTTGTGTCTTATTAAAACCATACCCAGCCATTAAAATAACTATATAGTTATTATTAATATTAACTCAATTAATTCACGCATATCGCGACGCCATGTTGCGGCCGTAAGGAAACGGAGGCCTTATTGATAATGAAGGTAACGTACCGACATCTAGCAATGTAGTGGTGCTGGCTTCGCTTGGTTGCCCTTAAAAAGTACATATTTGTCTTGTTTTTTTAGATACAAAATTGTATTATATATGCCATTAAATTAAAATTTTTCAGAATTCTATATTACGCTGTCGCTGGTTCGAAGTTGTCATTTTTATAATTTGATCAATATTATAGCAAATATAGATGCATGGTAGAGTTCATAAATATTGAATGCTACCTGACCCCTGTCTCGCAAGTACTCATTTAATTACATAAATTGTCTTTTAATAAAAAAATCACAACTATCGCTGATTGGTTCGTGATTCAACATCCAATGCCATACCATTATAGCTCATGTTTCACAGCTGATTCTCGTAGCTTTATGCTAATTGTAGAATGTCGGTCGGCTCACTGAGCGCAGGTTATGATTCCATAGAAGGGGACGGCGGCGAAACTGGCAACACTGAAGATACAAAGGTCTACGACAACGAGGGTGAAGAGACAGCGTACTCCTGGAGTTTCTTCCACTTCGTGTTCGCAATGGCAACGCTGTATGTGATGATGACACTCACTAATTGGTACAAGTACGTATTTGGTTTTTACTTATTTTCTTTGATAATCTAAAATAAGGAACAACTATTTTGATACAAAATTATAAAACAATATAATGTTGAAGTAAATAGATTGTAAACTACCTTTTGTTATTATGAACGCATAGACATTTCAACCGTGGGAGAGCCACGCTGAAGCATATGCTGACGCACTAATTGGGCCGGCTCGTCCAAAGTGATACCACGAGCTCACAGAATACTCAACGTGAAATGGTAGTTGTACTTGAAATGGTGTTTCTACTGTGTTTCGCTGAGTGAGTGAGGATATCGCAGAGCTTTAATAATGCCGCTTAATTGGCTTAAAAATTCAACAACACAACCAATGCATGGACTGTGGCGCGGTTGTCCACGAGCGGCGGTGTTCTCTTGCCATAATGGAGCCCCACCTTCGCCGATTTTCATAATACCAAAAAAAGGAAGTTTTAAATACATATGTGTTTTTCAGTCCAAGCTCACAACTGTCCAAGGAAAATGTTGCGTCAATGTGGATCAAGATCACATCGTCGTGGCTCTGCGTTGGTCTCTATGTGTGGACCTTGGTTGCACCTGCCATATTCCCTGACAGGGACTTCAATTAGACATAACTTATTAATTCCTATACAAACATTTCTCTCGCCCAGCATAGGTAACATAATTCATAATATTATGTGAACCAAATATTATTATCATTAAATTTTAATTATAACATAGTTTCAACTTTTTAAGGACTTCATTTGTTACATATTTAATCCTTGTTATCTTTAACATAATCTTTAAAACTTAGAATATGTTTTATCTTCGACCATCAAAATGCATTAATTTGTTACATCAGTTAAGGTGTATACTGTGTTAGTTTTGTACAGATATCTTATATATTGATCTCAGTAATCTGAAATTATTTGCTTTTGTGGCTTGTAAAGTTTCAAAAAATCAATTTATTATTGAAATTTTTAAATATTTCACTTCTCTTTAAGTGCATTAATCTCGAAATATAAAATTAAACTAAAATTCAAATTGAGTTTTATTTCTCATGTTTCTATATTCTTATAACATCGTCACTTTTTACAACCTTATATTTAAGCAGTTTTGCATATTTCTTTAACAATTTTTTCCAATAACATTTAACATCGTTATCTTTTAAATTGTCCCAAATGTGCTGAAAGCCATTGTTAGCTATAGTTTGAGCTAAGTCATTATTATTTTTGAAATATTTAATATAATGGAGTATTTCTTCCTTTGTTGCCTTCGGGTTAATGGGTACATAATGTATCCATGGTTTCAAAGATGGATAAAAATATTCTAACCAATCATCGCCAACATGGAATACTAGTGACTTGCACAAGAAAAGATGTTTAAACCTAAAGCTGGCAGCAACACCTCTATAATTAAAAAGATACTTGTATTTGCAATGATCTTCGAATGAAACTTCTTTTGCAGGTTCAACGTATAGAGTATCCTGAAAGCATATCATTAAAGTTTACCTTTAGATTAGTGTTTCCCAATCTCTGTCAGCCTCTGGAAATTCGCTAGTATATATGATAGTCCACGTTATTATCTCTGGACCATTTGTAAATACTAAGAACTTAAAATAAATAACTTATCTAATTCTTTTTGCTGTATATTTTATAAAGAGGTCCATGAAAACTGTCTTTAAATCCCTTGAGCTTCTGAATTAGGTTGGGAATTGTTGCCTTGAATAAACTATATTGCAACATTTCTAACTTACAGCATCTGATTTCCAAGCTTGATTCTTTGTATATTTTGCATCAACAAGATCTGGATGTGATCGAGACAATAATATTAAGGCATCCCTTTCTTCACTAGTTCTAGAACCTCTGAAAAATGCTTGAGATTTTTTCTTCTCCCAAGGAACCCTAAAATTTAAGACCTTAAATATATTTGAAATTATATTTTCAAGTAAACATTTAATCGTGACCATATACTTCTTAGCAGCAGTTGTTATAGACAACCTGTGTTGGTCCCAACGACCAATACCAGTGGGGTATAATGTTATTGCTGGTCCTCCTTCCCAAAAACTCCATGCAGGATACATAATATCATCATAGTCCTTAGTCTAAAATAATCAAGAATTAGAAATATTTTCCTCTGGCTATATCCTAATATTAAAAAGAAGTATTACTTACTTTACTAAATGAAAATACAGGTATATTTTTATGACCCCATTGTCGGTTCACTTGGGGCCAATCCCTTGTATTTATAGATAATTCAATATTTGATAAGTTTGATGATAATATCTTTAAGTAATGCTCTACTCCAGCACATCTCGCTGGAAAATGGCAATCTTTTTGCCTGTACAATTTGCCATCTATTATCTGAACAACAAAAGAATATGTCATTTATTTTTAAACCTCTTAAGCATATGATATTGTTACTAGTTGATCTACACTGTGATGTTAGCTACAATGTATAATAATGAGGACAAATAATTGCAAACCTGATACTTAGTTCCCTTTTTGATGGCATTTTCAACCATTACTTTAGTAATACCAGATTGAAATGCTGCTAAATCATTATCAATTACAGAAGAATGACAAGAACAGTTAACAGAGTTGCAAGCTTTATAGTTGCTCTGAGCAAATTTAATTTCATTATTTATGTATGAAGTCCATTTGTTCAATTCTGAAATAAAATGTAATTATATATTGAAAGACATTGTTAATATACATATAATAGTAATTGAAATGCATTGTGAAATAAGAAAATATCAAATAACTATTAAATATTTATATGTAATTTTAGTAGTTATAACATAGTATTTCTTGGAAATAAGAGCAACGCTATTGTGATTGAGATAAATCCAGTATTAATTACACAAGGTTGTGTAAAAAAACAGGCTTTGTTTACCCTTGGAATACTTTTCATTATTAGCCGCCTGCGAGCATGAAGATTCACTTGAGCATGTTTCAGTATTACACTTTGAAAAACATATAACATAAATGAAAAAGGAACACCATAAACTTGTGTATTTAAAATTCATATTTCTGTAGTGTTTTGTTTATAACTTAGCCAAATCGAAATTTTAACATCCTAAAGTACCTAATTTAGGTAACCGACATCGCGCGTATTGTTTTTGTTTACTAATTGTATTTGACAACTAAATACTAATTGACATTAGCAGCTGTAATTTTTACATTGGAAGCCATTTTCTATTGCAGTTAATTTCTTTAAATGAATTAAATTTTTTACATAATAATTTTCTTTTTTTATTTGAATTATAAGTGAAATAGTGTTGTTTGTAATTTATTTCTTTTGTTTCTGTTATTTATAAATTATCTTTCTGTTTTTTTTATTTTTCTATAGCAGAACAACGGATTTTTTTTTTGGAAGGGCTATTTGCTGACGGCCATACAGCCATCACAGCTTCACACGATCTTTTGGGGAGATTGATCGCCGTTGATTTTTAGCCGCGACTAGCGCAAGGGCATCGACCTGCGACACGCGAACCTGGGCTTGGGCCGTTGTGGGGGCATTGGCCGTCTGAGCAGCCGGTCGGTAACTCACCGGGGTGAGTCTGTTGACGTAGTTAGGTCCGCGCCTCCGTATCCTGCGGCGGCGGTTGTTGTCGCGGTCCCTACACAGAACCCTACCATCTGAGTTTGAGAACAATGGAGCAGGTAGGTGTCCTATATGGTAAGAAAACACCGCCGCCCTTGAACAGCCACGCATTGGTTTTGTTGCCGGCTTTTTACGCCGCTTAAGCGGCACTTTTAATGGCTTCCTATATCCTCACTCTGCGAAAAACAGTAAAAGTTTTCACGCTGAGTATTCTGTGTTTCCTGTACATACTTAATATGTTGAGTTCCCTTTAAAATAAACTTTGTCTTTGGTTAAAATGTTGGTTCATGGTGGTATCTTTTTTTGAATTTCGTTTATATTATTGCTCACAGAAGCCAAAAATTAAGATGTGACTACATGTAAATTGCACCTTACAAGATTATAGATTATAGAAAATACCACCATAATAAAAATCATACTCATTTATTCTCAAACACAATTTGAAGAATTTATATACATATATAAATACTTAAATAAAACATACATTTACTTAAAATTATCTATCCAAATTAGTAATTTTAAAGCAAATTTGAAAGTAGTAAGTACATTTTTCTTCTTATATTTAAATATAAAGTTTGAATATATGATTTGACATAACTTCACATGGAATTCTTATTGTCTCTTAAATAGTTTTAACTACATATTTTGCCTATATCATATTCTAAGTGTAATAAAAATTATTTAGATAATTTGCGTTCAAGCTGTTCTGCAATAGCTTGCAGAAAGTCCTCCGTGTGTAAGAACATTCCCTCCTTCGTATTGGCCAAGCCATGAATACATATCACCAAATCCTTAGTCATTTTGCCACTATCAATGCACTCGACGCATGCCTGTATAATAAAAAGAAAAGATAAAACCATTATTGTAACGTGTTATTTTTTGATTTTTTAAATACCTTGGGACACTGCTCATAACTAAATTTATGAGAAAATATCTCTATGTAGGTGATCAATAAATTATAGTATTCAAGTTACAAAGATAAACATTAGAAAATGTAAATTAATAGAATATTAAATATATTGTAGATTATGTTGCACTATGCTAGTGAGATATTAATTATTACCTCTTCGAGAGCCAACGCGAACTTTTCCAATTCTGGCGTGCCATCTAGCTGAGCTCGGTGGATTAATCCCCTTGTCCACGCATATATAGAGGCAACTGGATTGGTAGATGTGGGCTTACCCTGCTGGTGCATTCGGTAATGCCTAGTTACAGTACCGTGGGCTGCTTCCGATTCCACTGTACGGCCATCGGGACACATCAGTACCGATGTCATCATACCGAGGGAACCATAACCCTGGTGAAAATTTGAATTGGAATAATAATTAATTTAAATTAAATAAATTTCTCTATTTACAATTTTATTTAGCGAAGCTACGCCCATAGACACCCCCAGCTCTTTCTGGGCCACGGGTGTGTTTTATGGGCATTTTTAAGAGCCTCCGATAGCCTCATACACTCAGCGAAACACAATAGCAGCACCGTTTCAAGTATTTCATACATACATTTCACGCTGAGTATTCTGTGAGCCTGTGGTATCACTTACGACAAGCCGGCCCAATTAGTGAGTTAGCATATACTTTAACATGGCTCTCCCACAGATGCGACAGTATTAAAACACTCGCCCGGCCACTGTCAAGCCCTTTTAGACACCGAATAAATTATAAATAAAATTATAATTTTCAGGACCGGGATTCGAACCAAATACCTCACTTCATGGTAGACTTATTAAACTTAGCTACAAAGTTCTCGTCGCCGTCTTCTTAGATATAGGAATAGTTTTTATATGGATATTGTAGAAATCGTTTCACGAACATTTTTTTATAAATCTGATAATATGAAATCTTTCACATATTATCTAGTATGTACTATTATAGCTTAGTTCTTAGACTCAGAGGCAAATATCTTAACGTAAACTTACTTTTTTTCGTGTCCTATTAATTTCTATACTAATATTTCTTATGACTTTAGGGAAGGAAGTCTCAAAGAAGGTATAAAATATTGACCCACCTGCGCAACGATATCAGATTGTACGTCCCCATCGTAATTCTTGCAAGCCCAGACAAAGCCACCAGAACCCTTGATCGCCTGTGCTACCATGTCGTCAATCAAACGGTGCTCATACCAGATCTTGGCGTCATCAAATTGCTTCTTGTAATTGCTATTGAATAGGAGTTTTTTTAAATAAAATAGGACAATGTACTTCATCTAGAGAAATTAATGATACAAACATCCTCTAATTAGATTGCCTGTTTCGGTGGCATTTATATAGATAATAAATGTCAGAATATTCAGCTTGAAACGGTACTTGTACTGTGTTCCGCAGAGGGAATGAGGATATCGGAGGCTTTAAGAGTGCCGCTTAATTTACGTAATAATCTGGCAACACAACTATTGCGTTACTGAATATACCTGTCAAAAATTTCCTGGAAGATGTCCTTGAACCGACCGTCGTATCGCTTAAGGATTGTGTTCTTTGTTGACAAATATAACGGCCATTTCTTCTGTAAGGCGACCTATAAAAATATTTTCAGCTAAGGATATTGGAGCATACTGTATTACATTATTAATATGTTCAATGTCGACAACTCGATCCTCGTTAAGCCGAAATACACATTAAATCGAAAAAAATGCAATTCCCTTCCGCTGAACCTCTATTACGCGGTATATCCAATTTATTAGACTTAACTCGAACAAAATGTTATTTCCCTACGAAGCGCTGATAAGAATACATATATTATTGTAGTTAGAAAAATATTGTGGCGTCTTACTTGGACTTCTTTAAAATCATAGCAATAAAATACCTTTTTATAAATTTAAATTTTTAAATTAGTTATATAAATTATATATAAATATTTACATAAATTTTTATAAATTAGTTTATATATGTAAATTAGTTTTTTCTTGTGCAATTAAGTTTCTATAAATTTTACCATCAATCTAAGTCGAATTGTTATTAACTTTAACTCTACAAGTCGAAAAATATTCTTATAAACCGCACCTTTACAAAATAAACGCGAATGTTTGTATGGTGCTAGTGAATGTATTCAATGAAACTTTAAAATAATGATGATCCATGTAATTAATAGGCTATAATTAATGTTATTATACAAATTGGCTAAAATATATTAAAAACTAGTGCACACCGGGCAGGACACCTGCAGAGTCCTTTTATTATATATTTATATTATACTAACTGACCTGACAAACGTTAAACCATGTAAATTATGAAAGTTATATATGATGTGGTGATTTTTATAGAATTTTCAACAACTTTTCTTTAGAACTCAATCATATATCTCTTATCCGTAAGGGAACATTCGTAAGAAACATTTTCGTTCGACCGTTTTTCTTCGACTTACCACGAAAATACCTTTTCACTTTTCGATTAAACTATGTTACTGACAAATAACGGAGATTTCTATCGGTGAAATAATCAAGATCGGTGCATTAGATTCAGTTATAACCACCTACAGTATCACAAACACAAACTTTGCCTGAATCATATTAGAATACTAAGAACGTTGTAAGACGTCCACTGTTGGACAAAGGCGTCCTTAGACCTCCATGAATACGATCTGGATCCTGCATCCAGCGTCTTCCGGCGACCTTTATAAGGTCGTATGTCCACTTTGTGGTTGGACGTGTCATGCTGCGCTTACCGGTCCGCGGTCTCGACTTTACCACTTTTCGGCCCCATCGGCCATCTGCTTTATGTGCGATGTGTGGCCTGCCAATTGCCACTTCAGCTTGCTAATTCGGCGGGCTATGTTACTTTAGTTCGTCTACGTATCTTCTCATTTCTGATTCGATCACGTAGCGAAACTCCGAGCATAGCCCTTTCCATAGCTCGCTGAGCGACCCTGAGCTTTGAGATGAGGCCGATGGTGAGAGACCACGTTTATACTAGAAGTAAGAATACACATAGTAAGTGTTAAATGATGAATTTTAAAAGACTTACTTGGAAACTGGAATGAGCGAAAGAAACGATAGATTCGTCCGTGTTGTACATTCCCATTGCCACTCCGGGAACTTTGAAGTCATAGAGCAATTGCTTGGACACCGTCCCATCCTCTGCTGTGTACACCAACTCCACCTGAAGTGTAAATGTTTTTTTTAAATGTTATAGCGAACAACGGAGCAGGTGGGTCCGTGGACAACCGCGCCACATTGATTGTGTTGCCGGATTTTTTACGCCTCGGCATTTTTAATTTGATACCTTAATACTCTGATGTGGTCGTTCATTAGCAAGATAGACTGATAAAGTGAGAATTTCGTCATCCTCCAAATTTTATATGGTGTTAAGAGGCGCTGGGCAGAAACCGATGGAGGCACATAGTCCGCTCCGGATGCAACCCTGATGCTGACGATTCTCAGACATGAGGGACCGACAAGAGAGATTCTGACCAAATGTTGTATTGCATGTATCGTATAAGTCTGGGTGAATGGGTTCGGACATGGGTCTGAATAAACATACATATAATATATTTGATCTTCATAAGGGCATGGTGGTCGGGCGAGTGTCTTAACTCTGTATTACCCGTGGGAGAGGCTGAAGTCGGCTCGTGCGAAGTAATATGGGCTCATAGAATATCAGTGTGAAACGGTACTTGTAGTGTTAGTGATGATATAGAGACCCGTGAAGTTATACCGTCCGAGCGGCATAAAGAGCCAGCAGCACAACCAAAGCGAGGATTATGGCACAGAGGCCGACGGCGCTGATGTCTACCACATAGGAGATCCACCTAGTAGGTATAATAGAAGGGATACGTAATGGATGATTAAATATCGATCAAGGAAGTCTTGGTAAAATATTTCGAACCAAATAATATAAAACCATTCAAATGAAACATTTCTTTCAAGGATCCAGTATTGTTTTTATTTCTTTGTAAAATTACGCGATTGTAAGTATTCGAGGTCACAGTGTACAAATAGTTACATATATATATTCTATAAGTACAGATTGTAGTCACATTTATTAGCACAACTGTCTAAAAATAATTTTATTCGTTCAAACTATCGTCACACCGACACATTTTTTTGATTACACATGTTACATGTTTAAGAAACTTTTAATTTTTTGATCGAATTTAAATTTTGCAATTGATATTATATAGTGGACAACAGCACGGATCTCCTTATTCTAAGAGATCACCGCCATCCATGAACAATCATAACACAATCCGTTGCAGTTGTTTTGCTGACTTTTATCAGAGTAAAAAAAATCTTTATTCAATATAACTTATAAGCTACTTTAACCCTTCCCCGATCCTAATAAAAAACAGGCGAAGAGTTTTCGCAGGCAGTTTTCGTGTCTTGAACAATATAACTTATTGAGGTTTCGGGCATATCCATGGTTAGAGAATATACTACAGGATCTGCATTAACTAACAAATTTTATTTATTCAGAACGTGAATCGAACCTGGCACATATAACATTAAGCTATAAGCTATTGAGCTTCGGAAGTTTGATAATTTTTGAATGCAGTAAAGAAATGGTTTTATTGTTCATTATGTCATTATTCACAATCCTCCCTCATACTAAATCATATTTTGTTTCACTTTAATAACCTATTTTGTACTTAACTCTTGTAGCGTTATAATTATTATTATGAATCTGTAAAAAGCGTTTCAAATTGCCAGCAAATACCCATTAACAAAAAGTTTCGCCATTTATTGAATTTGAAATTAAAAAATAGAAATAGAGTTTAAAACTTTGAATTGAAGAAGCGCTCGACAGATTTTGTGCAAACTTCACATAAACTATCTACTAAATAGTCCAAGCATATAAACACATGCAACACATACAATGGGCTAAATGTGAAAAAAACCCAATTATTTTCCCATTAGGGTTTTTTCCCGGATAAAATCCCATCTATAGTCGAGGGTTATATTATTATTCTGTTTGTATATGTTAACTTTTATGTTAATGCTTTATAGTGTAACTATTTGTTATTCCTTAATAAATGTTTTTAAAAAAGAAGGACAATTCTGCTCACCTTTCCAGGTTTGGATACAACAAAGTCCTGTGCCTTATATTGGTCTCCATGTGCATGACGACCAATGACGATTGGCTGCGTCCAGCCAGGCACCACACGGGGTATACTCTTGCATAGGATCGGCTCTCTGAACACGGTTCCACCCAAAATATTACGTATTGTACCGTTTGGGCTTAACCACATCTTCTTCAATTTAAATTCTGCATTAAGAGAATTGTTACGTTAATTTATTGTTATTATTCGTATTTATAAAAACCTATATCATTACCATTTTTATGTTACAACAGGAAGGCAAACGATCAAAAGGCTCACCTAGGATCACCTAGGAAGGCAATAAACATCATACGTTCACAGACCTCAAAGGGTCCATTGCATTAGCTTGTTCAAGCTTAACAGGCATTTCATTGGCTTGGGCCCAGTACACATACATTTTTTAACAAATCCAAGATCAATACCCCGGGCCCGCTTTTGTATAGCCCAAAGTAAAGAAAAATAAACAAATTCATTCTCTATAGAGAAATTTTAGATTTTCATCATCACAACTGAGTGTTTTTAAGGCATTTTGTTCCGCGCACCATCACTCTTTAGAATCAGCTGACAGCAGAAATATTTCTAAACTAAGACCTTCAAGAGTGTACCTTCTCCTTAAAAGCCGCCACTGTACCCGCGGCCATGCAAATTGTCCATGGGCGGAAGATCGCTTACCCTATGTGAGTCTCGGGCTTGTTGCCACTGTTTCCATAAAAAAATAATGGTGTTTATGATTTATGTCAATGAAATCATAATAGCTACCTTCAACTCTTTGTTCATCAGGTGTAATTGTGGCGCACTTGATGCCAACGTTGTGTTTGAGGATCGCATGCGCCGCATCGATGGTCACCTGATCGTTGGTCGCGTCACGATGCGGCAGACCCAGGTCGTAGTACAGGCACTCTAACTGTAAGTCGATGAACTCATTAGGATTTTTTTATTCTATTGCGAACAACGGAACAGGTGCGTCTCCTATATGGTAAGAGAACATCGCCGCCCATGAACAACTGCGACGAAATCCGCGCATTGGTTGTGTTGCTCCGATATCCTCACTCATTCTGCGAAACACAGTACAAGTCCGGGAAGCGCAGAGTGGGACGACCCGCCACGCGATGGCAAGATGATCTCATGAAGATCGCGGGCAACCGCTGGATCCAGATAGCAGTAGGTGGGCGTGTTTGAGGGAGGCATATATCCAGCAGTGCACTTAATAAGGTGATGATGATGACGATGAATACTATTGACGACAATTTATAAATATTATAGAGTTAAAATGCGAGACACAAATTTCTTTGGCACTCTTCGTGGCCTAAATATCTAGTTACGTTGACGGGTTGAATTTTGTACACGACTGGAGTAACTCGTATCACACAACAAAAAAATTCTATATATTTTCAATCCTTATATTAAATCGTATCTGGTTTTGTCAATATTCATTAATATATTGGTCAATATTATAACAATATCCTACTAATATTATAAATGCGAAAGTTAGTAAGTACGGATGAATGTTTTTTTAGTTCATGCAAAAACTACTAAACGGATTTTAAAGAAACTTTGCAATAATAGCTCATAAGTCAGAATAACGACAGAATAATAATGAAAAGTTCAAACATTTGTCCCACTACACTCCTGATAAGCGATACATAATGCGATTTGATAAGGAAGTAGGTAAATAGGGGTATCTAGATATCCTAATATCAAACATATATTTAGAAAAATTACAGTCATATTATGTTTAGTAACAGTATGCATACTAATTAAGGTTAGTTATTTTTTCATTGAGGAATAACGCTAATCTATTTGAAAACTCGATGCAGCATCCATACAATTTTTTTTAAATAATATTTATTATAATATAATAATATTATTATAATATAATATTTATTATAATAAATAATATTCAATATCCGCAGTAAAGATAAATGGACCATGACCAGTCGTGCAACGACCTTACAGAAAAACAACTTTATACTTGTATCCAATATTGCCAATCCTACCATAAATCGTAAAAGTAAACCAGTTGGGGTATTATAAGAAAACTCAATGTTTTAAAAGAAGGCCATTTAACAATTTAACCGTTATTACACGTATGCATTAACTTGAACACATTTTTACCAAGAAATGGCAAATTAGCGATCATTTTTACTCACAGCAAATTTTTAACATTGCATAGAATATCTATTACGTCATAAAAGAAACAGTCTGACATAGACTACTTATCACTTAATACATATATCGAGCTAAATTATTAAAATAAGAAAACTAGATCAATCGACCGTGACCATGTGAAATGTTAAGCACGCGAAAAATCAGAATTTATTTCAGTATTAATCTAATAATTGTGAAAATTTGGCTAAATACACGCTTCAGAGGTCCATACCATTTACCATTACATAAAAAACTTTTTTAAAGTGACTCTAATCTAACAATAGACAATAAAGGAAGACACATGTACATTTTATAAGGTTAACGCCCGTTTAATGGAACGTAAAATTGATGACCTTGTCAAACAAGTTTCTTTAAAATTTCTGTAATGTCTATAGATCTATTTAATTCCATTTTTGAATAAAACAATATTATTTTAGATTAAGTATACGCATTTATATGTTGCTACGTTTGTAGATCTAGTTATCAACTGACCAATTTATGACAAGAACTTAAATAGAAAAACTAATTAAAAAATTATACATATTGTAAAATATTAAAAAATATGTTACTAGGCAAATATTATTGCTGTAAAGCTAAAAGCCGGAAGTTACCAAAACGGGAAGTTGTTTATACATATTTTATTATTATTTAAAATAAGATAATTCTGGGTACAAACATATGAATTAAAGATATAATACATCCAACTATGTTTATGTATATTGAGAATGTGCTAGTAAACAACATTAACTAGCACAATTAACTTTTATTATCTTTAATGGCTTCAATGGACTACTTTAATATAATATGATAGTATGAATTCACTCTATATGCTATATTAAAAACAATGTCCTATACAGTTTTGTAAATAATCACTTGTAATTTATTTAAATCAATGCATATTATAATGCAAATGTACTTTACTCTCATTTTATAGAATGATTATATTGATTTGGTTTAAAACAAATAGGCAAATACTTACTTTTACATAGGGAAATATTAATTTTTCCTTTATCTTTTCCCAAATGATACGGGTCATTTCATCACCATCCATTTCCACAACAGGTTTTGATGCCACAACTCTATTAGCTGTTCCATCTAAAAGAGAACTCATAGTTTTAAAGTATAAATAGTTATGAATGTAAACTAAAAAACGTACCTGAAGGAATTTCTATTGTATTTTCTATCCTTTAAATACTAATATATATTTTGGAATAAATAATGTAATAATTTAAATTGGTACAAATTGAAACTTTATTAGTGAAGTGTGATACAAAAGTTTAAAATAAAAATATATCTTTTGGCCATTA
>DWCF01000371.1:0-49390 GCA_018230265.1 Delias oraia
TTAGTCGCCTCTTACGACATCCCATTAGGAAGACTAGGAGTGGTACTATTCTGACCCGGTAGCCACACGGGGTTAGGAACAATGACATTATGACTGTTACGAAAGCAAAGATATGAGATGTTTCCATATATTTCCGTATAATAATATATTTTCACCCGTGGGAGAGCTAGGCGTATGCTAAAGCATTAATAGGGCGGCTCGTTCGAAGTGACACCATGGATTCACAGTATACTCAGCGTGAAAAGGTACTCTATTTCGCTGAGTGGCTGAGAATATAGAAAACTCTTGAAATTATGCCGCTATAGTGGTGTAAAAAGCCAGCAACGCAACCAAAGAACAGACTATGGCGCGGTTGTCAACGGGCGGCTACGTTCTCTTACAATATAAAAAATCCACTTGCTCCGTTAATGCTATACCATAAAAAAATACTCAGCGTGAAACGGTACTTAAGTCCTATGTTCGCTGAGGGAGGATATCAAAGGTGCCGCTATAGTGGTGTAAAAAGCAGGCAACACAACCAAAGCGCGGACTATGGCGCGTCTATAGGCGGCGGTGTTCTTTTACCATATAAGATACCCACCTGGTCGATTGTCCGCTATACAAGGAAAAAATAAAGCAATTACGAAGTTGAGACGAAACGTTTAGGTTTACTGCTCAGACGCTAAATACAACTGAATGCTTAAATGCACCCGACGGCAAAATGCGCGCACTACAATTTATCAATTACGCTTAGACAATAAGCAATTTTCTTGCATCTGCTCTAGATGTTAGAAAATTGAACCTAAATCAACTGGTTATGTAACAAATGGAGTTCTTCCAACAATGTAGGATTCATTATTAACATAAAAAGAGAAATGCGAAGGTTTTTATGGCTTCATACCTGTTTCACTGGGTGAAAGAGATCATCACACAAAGCACTCGAATTTCCATTTTGAATCCTAAAAAGAAGGCCAAGATTTTTTATGTGTTGTCATATAACTAAAACGAATGAACTGATTATAATGCAATTAATGTTTTTAAATTAATTTATCTATAGTTTTTATTTTTTGTATTTAATTTAGTTTAAAATTCATCTATTTATTAACTAATTGAAGATATTTTTATACATTATATCTATGCCTTATTATAATTGATTAATTTTTAAATTGCTTAATTTAATATGTATGTCGAAGAAAATTTTTAATCTATTCTTATTCGAAAGATAATTTATTCACTGATATTATGATGAAAGATTACATACACTCAAAAAACAGGTTTTTAATATTACAATCAGACAGTGAATAGATGTAGAGTAGTGCATCTTTCCTGTGTTACATAATAAATGTCATTTTGATGAATCATAAAGCCTTTTCACTTTTATGGTCGCATTTAAAACCAAAACGCTTCCACATGCCCACACACGGATATTTGTTTTACTAATGCCTATTACGTACTTATTTATTAAAATAAGATGTAACCGTATTTAAACAAATTAAATTTAATGATCTAAAGCAAAGGGTCAGTGAGACAAACTCTTTAAAAGGAAAATATAGTCCTTATATAATATTGTATTAGGTTTTATTGTAAATTAATATGATTAAGATTCAAATTTATCATTTTGCAAACTAAAAATAAATGTAATGATTGTTTTCTACTTTCGTAGTAAATAATTATATTTTGAAACCAAAACGAAATACTTTTCTGTTTTTTTCGGTGCGTGTTACTTGGCACTTACAAAATAATAAGATAATCTCAATTATCAAGTTAAACGTTGTATAAAAATCTAGACTGCTCAACAAAAGATGTAATAAAAATTAAATTTCTCTTTGCAATATAATAAGGAAAAAGGTTGCGTAATATTTTTAAAAATCTAATTTCATGCGGTTATGCAAGAAATGTTATTAATATTTAATTATTACAACTCTATAATCTATCCAATTTAAATTTATGAATCTAAGATATTTTGGATGGATATTTGTTACCTAATCACGGTAGACAATTAATAAAATATAAGCATAATAAAAGTTACTGCAATAAAATAAGTTACAATTTTACAGTTAAAATTTCTTCCGTATGACCTTGATGTTTGTCATTCCACATCTGAGAGTGTTTTAAAGTCATTTTGCGCCGCTGACTCTGGAATCAGCTGCCTGCGAGGTATTTCTAAACCAATATGACTTGAGGACGTCATATTACTTGCGCAGTATGTCCACCTCCGACAGGTATGCATGGAGATCCAAAGGGGAAGCCTATGTACAGCACTGGACGTCTTACGTCTGAAATGATGATGACTTGGGGACCTTTAAAAAAAGAGCATACCTAAAAAGCCGATACCGCATCCGTGGCCTTGCAAGGGCTGGGTGTCAATAGAAAACCTCCTGCTTCTTTGCCACCGTTTTCAAAAAAAAATTATATGAAATGAAATATTTTTATTCAAGATCAGTCTAAAACCAGTTCAAAGCTAAGCCCACTTATTAGAACCGGCAAAAAAACTCAGTGATGTATTTTTTTGACTGCCGTGAGATACTTAAATTATAAGAAAAATTTGCTCTGAGAATGCCTGTCATGCACATCTTTTTCCCACAGCGTCACTTTATTTACAAAATCATCACTATAGTATGCAATATAGTATGTATGCGATAAATCACACAAACTTCCCTTAACAGTTTTTTTTTAATTTATTTACATAAAGATTATCTTATATACATTTTTGTAAAATATTCGAAAATCCCGTATTAAGTCGGGCAGTTCTGAAACTCTAATAGTGTGACCGACTTTCTAATTGTCGAATGCGTTTTTTGTATCGCATGATCTACAGGTTACAAATACATATCAACGAAAACCGAAAACCTTGAAATGTTTTGTAAAATACGGAAAATATATATTTCTATTACATAGTTATGCTTCATTTCTCAAGTGTTTTGCAAAATTTACCATGTCCAATATGAATTAGGGTATATTTTATGAATTGTAGTACTTTTGTAGGTATATTATTGGATTTAAGAGAAAGACTTTTTTTATACAATTGATGTCAAACGAACGGCAAACGCAGCGTGGGACGTAAACCCACAAGGTGGCAGACGACCTTATAAAGGTCACTGGAAGACGCTGGATGCAGGTCGCCTCCGACAGGTATTCATGGAAGTACAAGGGGGAAAACTATGCCTATGAATGAAATGATGATGATGATGATGAGCAGGAGGCTCACCTAGGGCAAGCCGTCCTCCGCCCATGGACACTCCCATCCATTGTATTAGTTATTTGTATAGTATATTTGAATTCTTTCAAATTTTTTCAAGCATAAGATTTAATTACAATATGATGGCCAGATTGAGCAATACGCTACATAGCTAATGGGTTTTTATTAGTGCCTTATAGAAAATGTAAAATATTACAACAAAATCTACTTGAATTACTTACTTCAATACCAATGTATAAAATAATCTAAGAGCAAAGCTAGGAAAGTATTGATTTATTTTTATTTCTTTTTTTAATAGCCTCGTAGCTAAATGGTTTTAAAAGTGTATCATGAAGCGAGAGGTATCGCGATCGAATCCCTGTCCGGACAAATATAATTTAATTTATAATTTATTCGGTGTCAGAGAGACCTTGACAGTGGCCAGAATAGTATCTTAATAGTGTCGCACCCGTGGGAGACCCATGCTGACGTTCTAATTGGGCCGGCTCGTCCGTGATACCACGGGCTCACAGAATACTTAGCGTGAAACGGTACTTGTACTGTCTTTCGCAGAGTGAGTGAGGATATAAATCAATGCGTGGACTGTCCCTGGGTGGTGTTCACTTACCATATGACCCACCTGCTCCGTTGTCCGCTATACTAAAAAAAATATTTAATGCTTCAAATTGCTAATGCAAAATGTTTGTAATTAGTAAATCTTAAAAAATTTAAATGGCGGGCAGTTAGAATCTTTCTAGACACGCACACATACATATATTTATTATCTACACGTGCGAAAAGCTTGTAAATAGTTCTATTTACTTATATATAATAACGTCGGACTTGTTTAAACAAATCCGATGACAATCAAAATGCAATCATAATTAAAGTGTGCTCCAAGAAATGTGTAAGAATGACTATTATTCAATACTATATCCGGCTTTGCAAAAACTGCTCTACTTTTTTCCTATTCTTTTTCTTATCAAAATAGTATTCATTAGTAGCCAGTGGAGCAAAGGTTTATGTAACTTATATTGAAAGTCTTGTACTACGTAAGGTTATATTGTATCAAATTTTTCTATAAAACCGATGATTGCCTTTTTATTGTCTAGTCTAAAGTTGGTATCTGTTTTTTAGAATATAAATGTTAAGATTGTGTCCTTAAATTAAATACAGGTAAATTTCAGATAAATTGATTGATCCAAAAGATTAATTTTATATGAAAAAGTTTCCAAATAATCTTTATTTGAAAATATAATTGGTAAAGGATTTTAATTGTGTTTAATGTTTTCATCGAATGTATAATGTGACGGCATTTAAATTAATAGATTATATTCTTCAAAAAAATGACAATTGTTTTACATAAACGTTTATTCATAGTCAAAACAATTAAATTACTAAGGAATAATGTAGAAATACTTTTAGAATGGTTGGTAACACGCACACGTATCTTAACATGTATCTCACACAGTTTAATGACTAAATTGTGTAAATATGTAATAGAATTTAATTTATGTCTTTGTGTTTAAAAAATATAACATATATTTTTAAATATATTTATAAAAATTTTAACGACTACTGACACTTTTACGCCCACTGACTGGGTATTTTTGCCTACTACGCCCAAAATTGTATTTTATTTATAGAAATTTAATATGGATGAAAACTATTAAAAGAATCATAATCTCATAGGCGTGCCTCTAGCTCGTTTGCCTCCGTTAAAAAATAATCCAGAAAGTCCCTTCTTTGACAATTTAAATACTTTTCTATGTGTTCGGCTATCACATTTTACATATGCCTTTTAATATTAATATATGTTTAAACAACACTTATTAACTTTCACTTAATTTTATAATACAGTTTCATTGAGTAGAAAACGGGTATCTACTCCTACTTCCGTGAATGCTTATAATTGAGATCGAAATTCTATTCAAATGTTTTTTCTAGTCCGATTGCACAATTAGAACTAGATATCAGCTGTATAGATCTTATATCGAGATTTAATTGTTTTTCTAATATAATTCATGAATAAGGTTCGATAAGGCAAATTTTATTACTAGAATTTCCGGTTACAATATTTCTGTTTGAGCAAATTTAATTACATTATACGTACACTAGGTCCTAAGGTAGAGTCCTGCAGATTTGATTCCATGCCTCTCTATTTAGCTCTATTTATAAATTTATTTGGTCTAAAGGTACTATTAGGTCTAAGAATTTCATCTTGAAGTCGATTGTTATTATATTAAAATTGCTTACTCATTGCTAAGAGTCAATGTCTTGTTTTTTTATTTTCCAGTTAGTTTTTCTTACCTCTACTTATTCGTTAAATTAATTATAATTCATAAAACTGGCATTCATAGTCAGAAATATAGAGTAAAGTATACGTTTTAAACATAGACAATTTAAAAAAATATATTTAAATAAGGCGATGTTTCACGATTGTAACAAAGTTCAATTTTATGAGACATTAATTGATTGCATCAGATATTAATTGCACTATTGCATAAATATTATATATTATTACTTAACACAAACGTGTAACTACCGTCATAACAAATTATGCTCTTGCATAAATTCTTTTCCTATAATATTTAATTTTATATTACTGAGATCAAATGACTTATTAAAACTAACATAACCGCGTAATTTTCACTTTCAAATTGCTAATAAAGAGTATTGATACTTTAGGTAGGTACTACTTAAGAAACCAATACAAATTTTTAATTAAAACTAAAACCTTATTCGAGAAAATAAAGTTTTATTTTGGTAGACAAAGAACCTGTCTGTCAAGGAAATGTTCGTTTGACAATTAACATCTTGATTCATTTTGTTCGCTTTACGATGAACACTTTTACTCTCGACGCCACTTACAATGTCGAGCACGTGCTATTATTTCCAGCTGTTGTAACAAACTTTCAATTTCTGCTAGATGATGCTGTGTTATATAAAAATGCAATTTGTTCTATTTTTACGTCTTTTAATTTGATCGAATTTACGCTTTCCGAGCTTTTAATCCTTTAACGTTGTTTTAATTATTGCAAGAACTCGAAAACGGAACGTTAAGTTTAATTATTTTTTTATAGTCTAGCGGACAACGGAACATGTAGGTCTCCTATATGGTAAGAGAACACCGCCGCCTATGGACAACTGCGCTATAGTCCGCCATTGATTGTGTTTCCGTCTTTTTTACGTCTCAAACGATATTTTTAAGGGCCTCCGACATCCTCACTCATCGAATCACAGCAGAGGCACCATTTTAAATAAATACAACTACTATTTCACTTATTCTATGAGCTTGTGGCATCACTTTGGACGAGCCGGCCCAATTTGTGCATCCGCTAATGCTTCAGCATGGCTCTCCAACGGGTGAGATTTTATCATCAAAAGATTTGACAAAAGTATATTTATAAATATGTGTACACATACAAATACAATCATGATATCACTATTGATATTATAGAAAAAAAACACTAAACTTAATTTGAGGAGTTTATTCGAATAAAAGTATAGAATGGGGTGGACCAATGGGGTACTTCGTTATTGAGACTTGCTCTGCGCCGACTAAAATGGACCGACGTAGCCGGGAGCAATGAAACGACCGCCCCAAGCATCGTTGACAACGGTGGGCCCAGCGACCAGAGTCTAAAAACATCCAATTCATTACACCATTATTTTAAAAGACATGCATTCTCTATTAACAAAGTTATATAACATTAAAAAGAAAAGTCGTTTTGATTGTTTGTTTTTTTATAGTATAACGGACAACGAAGTAGGTAGGGACTCCTATATAGTAAGAGAAAACCGCCACCCATAGACAACCGCGCTACAGTCCGCGTATTGGTTGTGTTGCCGACTTTTTACGCCAATTAAGCGGCATTTTTAGGGATCTCCGATATCCTAACTCACTCTGCGAGATATAGTACAAGTACCGTTTCAAGCTGAGTATTCTGTAAGTCTGCGGTACTGCGGACGAGCCGGCTCAATTAGTGCGTCAGCATATGCTTCAGCATGGCTCTCCCACGAGAGCGACAGTATTAAGACTCTCGCCCGGCCACTGTCGAACCCTTCCAGAGACCGAATAAATTATAATTTATAATAGTCCGGACCGGGATTCGAATCCGATACCTCTCGCTTCATGGTAGACTTATTAAACCCCTTAGCTACGAGGCTGTTTACTGTATTATATATTACAATAGATTTTGTAACATAGCTGTAGGTAGATTCTTACCCTAGGTCCAGTGGTAATACCGGGCCAGAAGAACTGTGGTGCTGCTGTGGCCATGGCGAGGCAGCACAGAGCGAAGATAACCTGGCAAATACACTGTATAATTAGTCTTTATTTACTTAAGATATATTTGAAATCTTAAAATTGTACGAACCGAGTCAATTTATAGTTAAATAAATTGTCTCCACGTTACATTGGGCTTTCAAATCTATCCAATAGATTACCTTTCACGGTTTAATGCAAGTCAATATTTCGTTGTAATATTAAAATTAATATCTACAATAAAACAAAGACGAAGTAGTTACACCATTAAAACAAAAGGGCAGCCCAGATTGTCATGATATTTGGTAGGGCGGTAGCTGACATCTAGTTTATTTGCGACTACAAAAATGTAGCGTAATGCTTTTCGATTTTGATGTGCCGTAATAAACTTAAAACGGTGGACTTCGTCCAAATAAACAATGTTATAATATATCTGTCTTCTGCTTAAAAACACTCTGGTAAAACTTTTTCAATAAAAGTCGTACTCCAAGTTTCAATAAACAAAAATTATAGCATATAAACTTGTTGAAACATATTTAAACCGTAAATAGAAGTGGTCAAGTTTAAATGTTAAATAATAAATAATGCATAGCAACTGGTTCACAATTATTTAAATAAATCTAATTGTATATGTCATTATACATAATAGATATAAAATGTTATTTACTTGAATCCCTCTCACAATAGTTAACCTGTGAATACAATAATTGATTGCTTTTATATTTCTTTCGCTTGGAAGAAGATAAACGCGTCAAACCTTATTTTGCAATATACATTATTAAAGTACTAAAATCGCTATTAAAAAATAAGGCCTTATCGTACCGGGATCAAAGTTTAGAGTTATATGATTGTAGATTATGAATCATAAAAAATGTACAAAAATATGTGTTTGACCAACCTTAACATTTAGGGGTATGAAAAATAGATAATAGCCGATTCTCAGACCTACTCAATATTCAAACAAAATTTCATAAAAATCGCTCCAGCGTTTTCGGAGGAATATGGTAACTAACACTGTGACACGAGAATTTTATATAATATATAAGATTGTTTCATTATGTTCAATTGTTAACATGTATACTTATTTTATGTAAATAAGACAATATTAATATTATTTTTCAATTTAATAGTAATAAGACAATAGGTCTTCCATTGAGCAATTTATGGAGTATTTTCTTACAGATAATTAAATTTTTATAATATTACTTAAGATATTATTAATATAAAATATTTACGTACGAGGAATTTCATCATTTTGCTGGTGGAAGAGTAAGGGTTTCTCACTAGAACTGCTTGTATGCCTTCTCAGTGCAAACTATAGTAAAGTCGGAAGATAACCGCATTATATACAAGCCAAGAAGGTCGCCTAGGTCCCTAGCTCCTCCTAGGTCTTGTTCGAATGTCTAATAACTTGTCTTTTAAAAAGTTAGATACAAATATGGAAAACGATATTTATTAGATCATACAAAACAGATGTATACGTAATGTCGTATAATTATAGCCGACAAGTTAGTTCATGTACATAATGAGTTGGATTTCAACAATTAAATAGGCACTTTTGTTACTATACAAAAAGGGATAGTCTTAATAGTGTCGCCCCCGTGGGAGAGCCATCCTGAGCCACATACTGACCCACTAAATGGGCCGCCTCATCGATTGCTAGTCTTGTTATTCAAAGTTCAGGTGTAACTCTCAGGATTTTATCCTCACTAACATTTGGTCTTACGGCTTACGGCGTCTTACGACTGAAATGATGAATATTTGGTTTGCACCGAAATTATTTCTAACTTATATTAATTTTCACGGATTGGAAACCTCAATAAAAGCGATATCTCTAAGGCCGGCAACATATCCGTGGCCAAGCTGGGGTTATCGATGTTCTTGGGTGGTGATCTTATCCTAGATGAACTTCCTACTCGTTTACCTATCATATTTTATAAAAAATGACGCTCTTAATATAGATTTGTATCATTTGCATATATTCTGTGTCTTGTATTGGTTGTGTTGACAGCTTTTAACGGCACTTTTAAGGGCCTCCGATATCCTTTCTTACTCTGCGAAACGCAATACAAGAAACGTGTCACGCTGAGTATTCTGAGAGCCCGTGGTATCATTTCAGAAACGGGGCCCAATTAGTGAGTCAGCATATGCTTCAGCATGGCTCTTCCACGGGTGCGACAGTATTGACACTCGCCCGACCAATATCAAGCCCTTCCAGAAACCGAATAAATTGTTATTGTCCGGACCGGGTTTCTAACCCAATACCTCTCGTTCATGGTACATTTTTAAAACCATTAAGCTACGAGGCTCTCAAAAGTTAGGCGTTTAAGCAGCCTAAAAAGCCGACAGCGCAACCTATGCGCAAATTACGGCGTGGTGGTCTAGAGCGGCAATGATCTCTTACCATCAGGAGATCTGTTACAATCACTTCCATAATTACAATAATAATAACGGAATATATATTTAAAAGTCTACATAATTTTATGTATTTTCATATTGATCAGAATCGGTCTCGTGATGAAAGACGAGGTCACAATTCTTGTGCTGAGTAAAAGCCACTAATTAAACTGACGTTTACATTGACTTTATCTTTGTTTACAGTGATATAGCATTTTTATTGCGCATGTATAATGTCACGTAGGGTTGTCACTTGTCACTTTCATTTTATTAGGAGCAATTTCTTTACATTTCATTATACATATTCATTAACAAATATAACTGCCAGCCGGGTATTTCCAAACCATTACGACTTGGGGATCTGCAAGAAAAGAGCGTACACTTTCCTTAAAGCCAGGTAACGCACCCGCGGCTCTGCAGAGTGGCGGTTCCATGGGCGGCGCACCGCTTGCCCTAGGTGAGCCTCCTGCTTGTTTGCCAGCAACTATAAAAAAAACTTCGTCGAATATATGAAGGTAAATAGATAAAGAACATTTGAAAACAAACATTTTAAAAAGTATAATACCCTGATATACAATCATAAAGAAAATAGATTTATTATATAAAAAACTACATAAAAGATACACCACAGAATTCTCAGCGTGAAGTAATAATACAGTACTACAGAAACAATACTTCAACTGTGTGTCGCAGAGTGAGTAAGGACATCGGAGGCCATTAAAAAATGTGGCGCGTTTGTCCATAGGCGGCGATGTACTCCCACCTAATATAACCCACCCTAACCCACCTGCTCCGATATCCCTTATACCATAAGAAAAGTATATGTACATAAAGAGCCGGCTGTGGATGCCCGCAGCCCAGCAGGTAGCAGGAGACTGTCCATGGGCGAAAGACCGCTTATCCTTACTTAAATTAAAAATATCATTATAAGAATTTAAATTTAAATTCTTAATATGATATTTCTGACAGGTTAAAAATATTATATAGTTAACAACTACCATATTCATGAATTTCAACTGGTTTGAAATATAGGCGTTCCTCAAAACTAATCAACATAGCTGTTCTATTAATAATTGTTGACTGTATACATAATTATTATAGTCTTTTATATTTCCTTAGTTTATTGCATTGTTCGATATCTTATACAGAGTATTTGTGGTACTTTTTTATGAATTCAGAATCGTTTCTTATTATCGGAGGCCCTTGAAATAGCGCTTAAGCGGCGTAAAAAGCCGGCAACGCAACCAAAACGCGGACTGTGACGCGGTTGTTCATGAGAGGCGGTGTTCTCTTGATATATATGAGGCCCACCTACTCCGTCGTCCGCTATACAATAAAAAAAATATACATTTTTAAAATCTGAAAATAATAGAATCATATTCATCGGGTCTCTTTCTTTTGAGATCTCACTAATCAAAATGGCATCACCAACACCGAGATGCGAATGGAACAAAGAACAAACGCGTCAAATTAATAACCTTTTCGATTTTAATTTACTGACCATTAACAAATGAGTGGTTTTTCAGTATCGAGACGCATGTGCTCATCAATACTGGACTCCTTGGGTTCAACAGCATCAGCTCGGTACACGGCGTTCTCAATCCACACAGCGATACGATCAGATATGGCCACCATGAAACGCGCTAGGCGTCCGGGGTCCGTGCGAGCCGGTTTCGGTTCACCTGGGGTTTTCAAAGGAATTGAAATATATTTAAAATATATTTTCTATCCTGTAAAAAATCCTACCAAGCAAACATCCACGGAAAATATATCGCGCAATTTCTTTAAATTTCAGAAATTTCCTTTAAAACAGTAATTACAAAGTTGAAGAGGCCTCAAATAGGTACATCTTCGGGATTTATAAAGAATACTTGTTTTAACAGAGAAAATAACCAAATATTGTCGAGTTCAATTACGAAGAATCACAAAATATAGAATATTAGAAGAATAGATAAAAAACATATTAAACGTAATTAATTAAGGACACATCATTTGGTTACTACTCCACAACACAAGCTTTTTTGATAAATGATACCTATTTACGTACATTTTTATCCACATAATAAGTAACATAAGTGTTTGTTTTTTTTAAGCCCAGCATCGAGCATCATGCTGAGTACCTCAATCGACTTTGCCATGACTACAATGTCGTCGGCAAACCGAAGGTGAGTGATGTATTCGCCGTTAATATTAATCCTAAGTCGTTGCCATTCCAGGAACTTGAAGGCGTCCTCTATTACGGCAGTCAACAGTTTTGGAGAAAAAACTTCTCTGTATTACGCCTCTTTTCAATGGAATCGCCTGCTCTGTTCCTGTACTCGGACCGACATGGTGACATTATTTCAACACTTCAATGTACCCAAAATGGACAGACGACCTTATAAAGATCGCCCGAAGACGCTGGATGCAGGTCACCCCAACGACAGGTATGCATGGAGGTCCTAAGGGGAGGCCTATGTCTAGCAGTGGACGTCCTACGGCTAAAATGATGATGATGAAGTATTTTTTTTATAACACTGCTGGTAAACGAGCTGGAGGCTCACCTAGGGCAAGCGGTCCTGCGCCCAAGATCATCCCCAGCCCTTGCAGAGGCGCGGGTGCGATGCCGGCCTTTAAGGAAGGTGTACGCTCTTTTCTTGAAGGTCAAATTTAATTCTCAAGATTTATATCTTTTTTATAAATGTAAATTCTAACCAAGAATTTCAGCAACCCTCTCCAATACAACGTCTGCTATACTCCTGAGTCTATTCGACACCAATATTTCTTTCTGGCCTTTCGCTATGTAATCACACAGCCGGTAGGCCACCTGTTTTACATAAGAATGCACATGTAAACAAAGCAACGTTCGTTATCTATTCATTGCTGAATAAATAACTTATAATTGTTCTATAACTATGGCATTAGCTCACTCAATAATTCTTGATTTTACATAAAGACTAATGGAATTCATCAAGTGCTGATGTATAAAAGGTTTGTTTAAACATCCAACGTGTAAGTCTGAAGAGTTAGGTTCCAATGATAAATGTTGGGCAAGTACAGATTTCTGTTTACAATCTCGATGCGTTTATAATGATGCGATGCGGCTAATAGAATATATGAACATACATATATGAACCCTTAGCAATCCATACACGCGCCAAACTACAAATACTAAAAGCCCTTTACTTCTCATGAAAATCGGAACAGCCCTTCTTCATTTATAAACTAGTAATTAACAAGATTTATATATAGCACATACATAATTAAAAACTGTTAGTCAGACCTGTGCGCTGAAGTTAATAAGCCACTTCTGCCTTTGTCTCAGTTCGCGGACCTTGTCGGCTTGTTCCTTGCGGCTTACCATACCCCCCGGGCCTGACCAGTGTTTTGAGGTGCTCCCTATTGCTTGGAAATATTGCTCCGTCTGTCTGTATAATATAATATACCTAATTAATATACTTTAATTATATATATATATATATATATGTCAAAATCGGTTAGTGAATTAGGCGTAAAACGATAATTTAACCAACCAAAATTTTGGTAACAAACTTACAACCTATAAAAACATTACACGCATTTAAGCGCGTAAATAAAGCAGACTAGAACGAATGCGATTCGCAACGAGCGCCAGACCAAAACTAATTCTAAACTTATCTATACAATGGTGCCAATTTATTAACACTATCAGTTTTAGATTACAATAAAGTTCAAAATAAATATAACCAGCTTTTTATGTTTAACATGCAACTTTCCAAAGTTTCTTTTAAAAATTAATAAAGCAAATAAGCAGGAAAAACCCTAATTTTGAGTTGTGTCACATTTGGACCCAATCCTAACCAATATATTATGTACACAAAATTTATTTTTTCTTGAAACTCGCCTACCGGTTCGGAAATACCTCATAAGATTAGTTCCACAAAACGTTGTATGTTAGGCATTTATTAAAAGAGACGCTGTGTAACATTCTTACTCTGGACTAAGAAAATAATCTTCTTCCAAAGCACTTTTGATCTTATTCCTCCTATCAGGGGGTAAAATATCACACTTCTCGTCCCACAGACAGCGCAAGCGTCGGGCTGTTGGGCGCGCCAACATTTCTACGCGTTCCATTAAACGACGATTCTTAGGCGATCTCTTGACTTCTTCGCCTAGATTAAATGTAATTTACATATCAGAGTTACATAATAAACTATCGTTAAATTTACTATAACTTCTTATAAAAGATAGGATTGATCAAATATCTTGACTACCTACATTATTTGTAACACAAGAATAGCTGAACTGATTTGGAAGACAATTTGTGTTCTCGTAGCTTAATGGTTTTAAAAGTGTACCATGAAGCGAGAGGTATCGGGTTCCAAACCCGGTCTGGATAATTATAATTTATTCGGTTTCTGGAAGAGCCCTGACAGTGGCTGGGCGAGTGTCTTAATACTGTCGCAGCAGTGGGAGAGCCATGTTGAAGCATGAATTGGGCTGGCACGTCCGAAGTAATACCACGGGCTCACAGAATACTCAGCGTGAAACGGTAAAAAGCCGGCGTGGTTCATGGGCGGCGTTGTTCTCTTACCGGTGTTCGCTATAAAAAAAAATTGTGGCGAGATAGGTTAGAACCAGGTGAAGGATACAGCCTACTTTTTATCCGAATATAAAAATGAAGGGCTTTGTTTTAAATGTATCTACTTTTTGGGTTTAGTGGACCCATGGATTGCGTAGAGATCATAATTCGGTCTGGTAGGTTGAATACCGGGCAAAACGATGTATGCCGGGACCTCTAGTTCATATATCTAAGATTTGTTATAGTTTTATACACAATAATATACAGGTACTCTGTTGTAAATAATTAATAATTAATTGGTGTCTCAAACACATTTTATTTTTATAATGCTGAAATATGATCGGCCAAATCTAAGCTAATAATATAACTACCTGATTCCACATTTTTCATAATTTTCACATTATGATCGGAGGCAGACAAATCGGATTTGGAGGCATTTTTGGAGCCAGCATCAAAAGATTTTTTCCCTTTAGGCATTATGAAGAAATTATGGAAAACTAATAATTTACACTATTAAATTTATGGGACATGCCGAAGCCATGAAAGATATGTTACATATATGACAGATATCTGATTGACACATTAAAAATATATTTACTATAGGTTTGTAGTTTTTATATATGTTTTTTATGGCAAAGCGGACAACGGAGCAGTTGGTTACTTGGTAAGAGAACATCTTGTC
This sequence comes from Delias oraia, assembly GCA_018230265.1. Taxonomy (NCBI): domain Eukaryota; kingdom Metazoa; phylum Arthropoda; class Insecta; order Lepidoptera; family Pieridae; genus Delias; species Delias oraia. The sequence goes on from DWCF01000371.1 coordinate 15,044, forward strand.
AGTCTGTTTATTAGGAGCTTAAAAGAATCTGTCGACGAATATAAATTATTCAAATGCGGAGTTTATACATATTTTGTACAATTATCATATATAAATACTTTGAAGTTTTTTTTTATATAGTTTCTCGCTGTTGGCCAGAGTGACTTTTACAGTAACGCGGGCGTTGAGCGAGTTCGCCTAGAAGTTAGTGTTTTCTGCAATGAAAAGCCTTGAATAGTAAAAAAAGCTTTATTTTTTATCAACTTTTGGTTTTAAACATAGCCAGTTAGCGCAATCGGGAACGCCGTCATTAATTTTTCCTTCATTAGATGCGTTTACCGCTTCATACGGAATGTGCCATGTCCCTGAAGTCTTTTGGGCACACGGTGTGAATAATAAAGGAGCCTGAAATATAATTCATCATTCAAACATATTTTATAACAGGTTATTGTATCAAGTAACAGAATGATAATTAGTTTTTTTTTAAGATAAGCCAATGGAGCAGGCGGGTATAATTGTAATGAATTTACAGTTGCACAATAGGTTTTATTCCCTGAGAAAAATTAACGATGCTATACGGTTTTTTAATAGTATAGCGAACAACGTTGCAGACGGATCTATTCTATGGCAAGAGAACCTTCGCCTATTTAGTACAAGAAAACAATTTGAGTGACATGATCGCAAGATAGCATTTATGACTAATATTAATAATTAAAAGGGTGATTTGTTTTTGGAACAACAATTTCATTCCTAGTATGTGTACAATTACAAATTAGTCTATATTTAGGATAGTTAAGGAAACTTCCAGCAACTGTACCTGTATAAAAGGTCCCCGTTTAGTGCTGTAGACTTTCCATTGGTGCTGCCATTGCCACCTTTGGAAGATCGTTCTCAAGTCATCCTGTTTCAATACAAAACGATGGCCTCGTAACAAATCACGCGATACAATATCTGTATGTGAACCACTCAATATTGCTGCCGTTATAAAATATGGATCATCTTGAGACCTTAAAATTGTTTTTACTTAAGTTTGAATACGAAATAAATCATGTTTTTTTTTAAACCATCAGTGGCAAACGAGCAGGAGGCTCACCTAGGGCAAGTGGACCTCCGCCCTTGCAGAGCCATGAGTACGTTGACAGCCTTTAAGGAAAATGTGCGCTCTTTTCATGAAGGTCCCCAAGTTGTCTTGGTTTGGAAATACACCTGATGGCTGCTGAATCCACAGAGTAGAAATTCAGACCAAACAGCTCCTCTGAACATTCCCAGTAATAAATGCGGCAGAAGATGCTGATTGTAGCAACATCTCTATGCAACACCAAACAACACCAATTCGAGCTGCTCCAGGCTGAGTGTGTATAAATATTATCACATATATTATCAAATATTATCACAACTTACAAATCATCAGTGAAGAACATATAACATCTTTTCATAAGATACTCTAATCCACCTCTGTTCCATTTCATCATATGTTTCCTGCCTAGTAATAATATTTTTTTGTTCTCATTAGCAAAATAATTCACTACTGGTTTCAAAGTTTGCATCCGATCCTTGATATTTCTGTGTGCTACATACGATATATTTAATGCATCCAAAACTATATCATATGGTGCAGTTTCTTTAACAAACTTTTGAAACCTCTCCAATTCTTGGGGTGAAGATTTTAAAAATAAATCTGACCCCACTATAAGCTTTTCTCTAACATTATTCTGTAGTAATGTGAACTCATCTTGTGTTATTTTTAAACATTCAAGTCTGTCATGACATGTAAGACACTCCCCACTAAAAATTAAAAAATATTATAACATATTAATATACAGCAAAAAATAATATCATCAAATAAATACTATAAAATGAGTAAAAAATATTTCTTTATCATTATTAAACTGTATAAAAAACTACTTAAGGATAACTTAAATCCAAAAGCCAAAGCTAAAGAATAAGCCAAAGCTTATTTCACACAAAATTATCTTATACTTACTTTTTTCTAAATATTTCAGTATATTTTGTTTCCCAATCTAGTGCTGAAAAAGCATCTTTGATGTTATCAGCAGTATACTTTGTTACTGGTGTGCCCCAAATGGATACATATTCACAAATCTCTTCTAAGTATTTCATAATAGTTTTCTTATCTTTATATTTCCTGTGTATAAATTTAATCCATTCTTCAAAAGCATAATCTTGAAGAGGTCTCCTATCAGCCACACTTTTGTTAATAATTTTCATGGCATCAGCTTTTTTGTTAAGTCTGAAGAATGTACTTATTAAATTGCTATATGCTGAATGGGTTGGCTTTCCACTTTCTTTTATATCTTCTAAAACTTTTAAACATTTTTTCCACTCATTTATTGAACATAGTGCATGTAACATATTCTCAGCTGTTGAATAGTCAAGAATTTTATACTTATCATATAACTTTTGATATGCATCCAATATAAAATCTGTTTCTTCCTTGGATAAATTATTATTTTTAGCATAGTTATGATAAAGTAACAATATACCATTTATAGCACCTAAAGACAATTCATTATTATTTGATTTTAAATATTCTGAAAATTTGAAGGCAGCATCAAAATCACTATCTCTAATCATTACCTTTAGCATCATTGCATCTATATTCTTTTCATTATAGTTTCCATATTTTTTAAGGAGATTATCTTTTATAAGAAGCCAATCTTTCTCACCAGTATTCAAAGCAAATCTGAGATATTCTACTTGGTCTGTGGAATATAGTCGTGAGAACACAATAATATCTGTAAATGTAAGATATTTTATAAGCATATTTATAGTTAAATTAAGTGAAAAGAAATATATGGATAGATATCTTACATTTCTTTAGCCCCAAAAATCTAGTTAGAAGCATGTTTATAACTACTAGGTCACAACAATATATTTTTGGTTATACAATTTACAACTCAAAAGCCGATTATATTCCTCAGTTTATATAGAGTGCTAAGTTGAAATATTTTCATTTTAATAATTATTAACCTTAAACAGTTGTAATTTTATTTATTATTTAAAATAGTTTTCAAATTATTTTAACCAAATTAAAAACACAGATTATATACAATTTATCACACCTACAGATTATGATCTATCATATATATACATATATATATATATTGTTTAGACTTTAGATTAAAATGAAGGCTGGTAGACAGAAGTTAAAGTACAGCTACCTAGAGCATACCAAGATAACCTTGCTGCGCCCATATCGATGCGATGGCTACCACCATCACGACCGAGTTTCAGAAGAGTTCAGTTGAACCGCGTCGCTGTTCTCGTAAAATCCGAACTGGAAAGACACGAGCAGCGGATGTAGGAGCTCACCATCGGCGACGCCACCAGAAACTCAGTCCGCTTGCATCAGATCCGCCGCCGCGTGTATAAAGTATTGGGGCCTATGCGACCGTTGCATGATCCTAACGTCGGCCTCGTATACGACGACAAGAAGCGGGCGGAACTCTTCGCTGCACTCCTCGATAATTAGTTCTCAACACATCCTGCTGCCGCGCAGCCCCTGCTCGCACGATCGAGGCCGATTGCGCGGCCGAGGTGCTTCATACCCATAAAATTGGAAACCATTTTATTTTAGTCCGCCTAACTGCGGAAGACAAGCTACACGTCGTACAGAGCTAGACGCTCCGACACATTGTTAAAGAGCCGCGCTACGTGAAGAACGCCACCGTTCAGAGGGACCTGCGGATGGAGATTGTTGACGAGTTGATCTCCCGATTCACAACGACGATGTTAGAAAGGGTGGACGCCTCCCGATTCCCACATCTTCACCGCATCGCGCCGTGCCACTCTAGGCCACCAGAACAACCACCGTTTCCACCTCCAATTTGACGTCGCGGCGGTGCCATCACTATCCCGCTCCCCAAAATGCCGATTCAACTACACATATACTGTCGTCCCATGAGAGTACTCCTCGGCCACAACCACATAGGACGTTCCCGAGAGCAGGAGCCATAACTTCGTCTGCTGATCTCTCCCGCCCTGCCACACCTTGCCATTGCAACACCACGGGCCGGGTTCTATTACCGGCCCTCCTTTCTTCGGGCTATACTGGGCCTACCCCAATCACCATGACCACAATTCGATGTATGTTAATATCAAAATCTGTGAGTTACATCGTTGAATGTTGAAGAGTTAGAAATATTCATAAACTTTATACCTTCTAATTTGTTTTCAAACTCTAGCGACTTCTGCATCAAGATATAGGGTTTTTTTTTAATTTCTAAACGGTAACACTCACAGTCAAGTTACTGTTTCAAATTGTATTAAAAAGGACAAAAACACTTCTAAAGGTTTATATAAATAAATTTTGAAACCAACATGACCACTATCAGGCCTTTCACTTGCGAAGATATGCTTAAATTTAATAACGTGTAAGTTATACATATTTTGTTAATCCAATTTAATTTTTTTATTCAATTTTTTCGATTTTTAGGAACTTAGATCCACTTACAGAAACATATGGCTTGTCTTTTTACACTCAGTATTTGGCTCATTGGCCTGAATACTTCCAAGTGGCAGAATCGCCCAGTGGTGAAATTATGGGATACAGTAAGAAATATTTTTTAATATTGCTACATCAATAAAATGTAAACATCTATATAAAAATGTTTTGTTTTACAGTAATGGGAAAAGCTGAAGGCCTTGGTGATAATTGGCATGGTCATGTAACAGCTTTAACTGTGAGTCCTGACTATAGAAGATTAGGTATAGCAGCTACTTTAATGAACATTCTAGAGGATGTATCTGAAAAGTATGTTATAATAGGTTTTCAATATGGTTTGTTGTAAATTTCAATCAATTAACAATTTAACTTGATTCAGTGAACATAATGATAAAGAAAAGTTCTAAGCTTTAATAAACAAATAAGAAGTTTGACAAAGTATGTTTAAAATCAAACATTTCATTCCAAACACACATTTTCAGGAAAAAAGCATATTTTGTGGACCTGTTTGTCAGAGTTAGTAATCAAGTAGCTATTAATATGTATAAAAATCTGGGGTATATTGTATATCGTACAGTGCTGGAATATTATTCTGGAGATCCTGATGAAGATGCCTTTGGTAAAAATTGTTTATTAATTATTATTTCAATGTACTGAATATGTGGTGCAATTATATATATCAAGAAACAATTAATTATACATTAGGTATTCTACTTCTTGTGGTAATTTACAAAAGCACTCTGCAAATTTTTCTAGTCTATAGTAGTCTGCAATTTTTATGTTATTTTAATTATTTCATTACAGATATGAGGAAAGCTTGTTCAAGAGATGTACATAAAAAGTCAGTAATACCATTATCTCATCCAGTCAGACCAGAAGAAGTTGACTAAATAAATTTTTGACATATATATTTGTTATTTTTATTTTAAGCAATAATGGCCTATTCACTAAGTACTATATTATTTCAGAGGCATATTGGAATACCGTGAAGTGTTGACTTATTAGCATTTCCATGCCATTATATCAAATGTGATCAAAAATTCCATCCACCCTATCTCAAAGTTGAGGAAAGGGCTGCTCGGAGTTTGGCTACGTGATCAAATCAGAAATGAGGAGATCCTTAGATGAACTAAAGTTACCGACTTAGCCCACTAAATTAGCAAGCTGAATTGGAAATGAGAAGGCCACATTGCACGTAGAGCTGATGGCCGGTGGGGCCGAAAAGTGTTAGAGTGAAGACCATGGACCGCCAAGCGCAGCGTGGGTCATCCACCCACGAGGTGGACAGACGACCTTATAAAAGTCGCCGGAAGACGCTAGATTCAGGTCGCATCTGACAGGAATACATGGAGGTTCAAGGGGGAGGCATTGTCCAGCATTGGACGTCTTCTGAAATGATGATTAAACATACACAAACAAACATACACATTACACATAAACCATGTATGAATAACTGAAATTATATTGGTATTGAAATTTGGGCTACTGGCACTATAATAAAATACAATATAAAACAATAGTATATCTTATTCAGAATCACTTGAGTCCTCATTTTGATTAGAAACTTTTTCCGTATCTGCTTTTTCTGCACTTGGTGTTTGTTGGTCTGGATCTTCCCTTGGACTATTTGAATCTTGATTTTGACTATTTTCTGGTTCTGTGACTTCTTTCTGTTTACGCCACATCTTAGCAGCGGCAAGTAATTTAAGATTAGGTCTAACCATCTCATCTTCTGGAAATATATAATCAAATACTTCCTCCCACCCCTCCTCGACACCGCTATCACTGATGATTTTTTGTCTCTTCTTTACTCTCCTAGGCATTTTCGTCATAACCTTTTCGAGCTTTATGTCATCACCAATATCAGTTTCGAAGTCTTTCCAAGCTTCTAGTAAGAGAACTCTTGATTCTTTTTCTCCTGCACTCCTTAGACTGTCATTAGCACGTTCGTAAACACGTCGAGCTAGGTCAATATTTATGTTATCGGTATTCTCTGCATTAAGTTCAAATTTTGCATATGATAACCAAACTTTGACGTGTACTGTTCTCTCTAAGAGTCTTTCATAAAGTTGCCTTGCCCTGTCTGTTTCACCTTGTGATACTTCAAAGTCTATGTAACTTTTCCACAACAATTCCGGCATATCTAAACGTGGTTGTCCAACAGCTATCTCATAGACAGCTCTAGCTCTATCAGTGTCTCCCAATAATGTTTCAAGTTCTGCAAACTTTATCCATGTTATGCAATTCTCAGGTCCATACTCCAAAAACTTTTGATAGAGTATTCTACATCTATCAAATTCTCTAAGCTGGATTTCCAAATCAATGTAACCTCTATAGAGTTTATCTCTAGGACAAATACCTAAAGACATGCCCAATGTTTTTCTGGCCTGTTTTAAATCTTTGCATCTAACTTCTAAATGTGCATACATAAGCCAAATTTTAGAAAATGTAAATATTTTGTGAGGAATTAATTCAAGACAAGTTTTATATACTTGTCTGGCTCTGTCCACATCTTCAGCTTCTAATTCTTCATATAAAGCATAGTTTATCCATAAGTAAATATAACGTCTCCAGAATTGTTTATCTTTTGTAGGTGGCACATTTGCAATTGCCCTTTCATATGTATCTCGTATGACATCTACATTACCCTCATTTTCAACAAGTCTAATATAGTCAAACCAGGCGTCATAGTTGGTTGGATTTTCAATGACTTCTTGTTCATACATGTATTTTCTTTTATTAACTATAACATCTTCAATACCAGATCTATCACCATATTTTTTTTCATGAATAGTATAGGCCTTATATATATCTTTATTTCTGTCTTTAGAAATATGATCCAAAGCATATTTATATATAACTCTGGCCCTGTCATGTTCTTTTTGATTCTCTTCATACTTAGCAAATGCAATAAAAAGTCTTTCATCTAACTCTTCATCACCAAAAAATTCAACTGCCCTTTCAAATACTTTTCTAGCGCTGTTAATAAAACCATGATTTTCTTCAAATCTTGCATACTTAATCCAATTTTTTACATCTGGGTGGACCATTACAAATCTCTCATAGATTTGTCTTGCCCTGTCAAGTTCTTTATATCTCAATTCAAAGTTAATATATGTTTGCCATGCTTGTTCATCTGGCTGCCATTCCATCCATCTTTCAAAAACCTTAAACCAAATAAATAAATATTAATTAAACACATTAAAATTGTTTTATTCTTAATGGAACTAAAAAACATTACAAAGTATCCTTAAAATATACTAACTTGTCTTGCACCAGCTACATTTTCAAGCATTTCTTCCATGTATGTGTACTTATACCAAAACTGTGAAACCCTTGGCAAAATTGTTACTGCTCTATCCCATAAGTTTCTTGCATGATTTACTTGACGATTTCGCATCTCCATTTCAGAATATTTTAACCTGTAATAACACAATTTAATAAATAGATAAAAGCATCAATTTAAAGTGTAATTTGTTTAATGATTCCATCTCAAGAGCAGCTAATAGTATAAATATATATCTGTAATACCATACCACAAGGTGACATTTCTATGATCCACATCCAAGGCCCTTTCATATATTGAGCGAGCTCTCTGAACTTGTTTCTGTGATTCTTCCCATTGTGCATATTTTAACCAATTTCCAATGACCTTAAATTAAATAAAATATGAGCTAATAATATTTTTCATTGAATTGCAATTAATAGATAATACTTTTTTACCATTCTATTTTTACGTATGTTATCTTCGAAAGCTTTTCGTTTACGATGTTGGTAGTCGCGAAGTTCTTCTGGATCAGATATTTTTTGTTTAGGTGGTGGTGGCAATATCTCCAAGTCCCTCTCTTTAGCTTCTCGGAGCAATTGCTCAGCAGTAATTTGTATTTCAGCTGGCGCTTTATTTTTAACCTACAACAGAAATGGTATAATATACTTAGTTTACAGGAGAAAAAACTTGGGATCATAGTTAAATTTAACAGAAAATTACCTTTGCAACTTTTGGCATTTTGGCAGGCTTTCCTTCCATGGTGGTTAAATCTGATAAATATATATACTACCCAAAAACTTTCTTGATATTGTTAAAGTTATAGTTAATATATAATTTATAAGAACGTTTCCTATACAGTATACACTTAACACTACAAGCTTGTCGTAAGTGTAAATTAATTGATGTATCTAATGTCAAACGTTTATAGCATGTTATCCCTATATTCTAAGAACGAATGACATTGATAGTTTTAAACATGGATATAAGAATGTACTTCAATTTTTATTACTCCAAAATATAATTATTATATTATTAATTATTATTATGTCTTATTTACTAAACCCAGGTCATGTATTCTTGATAGAATCTACTTTAGGATGGTGCTTTAGAAATGACAGAAATTTCTAATTAGTAATTTCTAATTAATATTTATCAATTTTTTTTACTCTATATATTTTAATATTGATTATGATATTTAAAATTATAATATTTAATATATAATAGATAATGACATTTAATGAGGTATTTAAAGAGTCTTTCCTATGCTGAAGAGCATATCTAGTAGTCAGATGTATGTAAAATATCTGTAATAATTGTGGATCAAAGTTCTCTTTCCCTAACTTAAATATTTATTACTGTATCCAAGTTTTCATCCATTGGCCTAATGTGTGATCGTTATATTTTATCATAAATTTAAAATTTTCAAATATTTGTAGACCTTTAAGATATTCATATTTCCGAATAAATTAAAAGCTAAACATAGTTGAGTGGTTTTTGCTACTTTTTAATCTGTATTATATGCTCTGTAAAGGTACAGAGCATATAATACAGTATGTCAATATAAGATTTAAATTAAATGTAAAAGTGGCCTACACTAGCAACATGCTACTGTGGTCCTATTTGTTTCTCTTTCTGCCTTCAATAAGCCTACTCATTTTGCCTCGCGTTGAAATACATATATTTTATACTCTTTTAAGAGGAACAAGCTCAAGTAAAGTAATCTATGGACATCCATCATGCAGTTTACCAACACGAGTCACGACAATGGCCGAATTGTCCGAATAAGATATTTTTTATTGGCTCATAGCTCAAACCTGCCATGTCTTTGGTTTTAAAAATGGCGTATACAAGCTTTTTGTTTGCCGGTTTACGCAGTTGAATGAATAGTTTTCTAGACCCTGTGTGTGTTCGGCCAACACGTAAACGCCGTAATATGAGAAAACAGTACATGTGTAAATACAATAATCTACAACATGAATTTGTGGACTTATTTTCATAGCGTTATGGTGAATTAGAATGGTGCCTGTGGTTTGTCAAGCTCTCACGTCGTCAGGTTACCCGTATGTAACGTAAATATCGTTCTGCGGGAGTTTTATATTTCAGATATGTCAGCATCGAAAAATAGTAGATAATGGAGAGTTCTGAAGACGATGTGGGCACCGCAACAAATGATTCCCGCCGCGAATCGGCGCGGGAAAGGGAAGTCGGACGCCTTGAAGATGTCGATGCAACTAGTAGTTTTCAACGAGATACATCTGAAAACAGAACATCGTGTCAAACCCCCGCAATGTCTGAGGATAATTTCGACGGGGACAGCGTTCCTTCTCCGTCGACACACGATGTCAACACTAGCACTGAGGCAATATTGGATATGATAGATGAAATCGTTGATGGGCCTGGAGCACCTAAACGATTACCTCTATTACTTGATACGGATGCTAGAAATGTATCAACCAGCTACAAAAATCTATCAAATACACCAGATTCCGAACCTAGCTCTCAACAATTTGAATCAAATCCCTCCATCTGCTCAGTTGGTGAAGATCATAAGTCAGTTATTGAAAACACAGAAAGTGATAATGCTTGTGCACCTACCATACAAAATGAAGTCAGTTGTGAGAGACCTGAATACAGTGACAATAATCTACGTTCTCAGCACGACTATGTAAACATCAATCATGAACTAAATAAAAATATAGACATTAGTGTGAATTCTTACTCAGAAACAAAATGTGCTGTTTCTACGAACATCTGTGAAAGTTCTGGTATTGTTAAAATTGATGAAAGTGTTATATCTGAAACAAGTAACGTTACAAACTTAAATGTTGAACAATTGATTAGTGTGTCAAAAGTGGACAAACTAAGTGAAACATCTTCAGAAAATATAGACATTAGCACAAGTGACAGTGTCAATAATGTGCAACCAGCCTCTAGTGAATCGTCTGATCGAAGTTCCCAATTAGATGATTGCTTGCCTTTAAATATTGGAAAAGCTGTTATCTCGCAAGATCATGAATCAGAATCTAAGCTATGTGCATCAAGTAATAAGGTGAAAAGTGATTTTAATGAACAATTACAAAATCAAACCGACTGTTTAGTGAAAGACATTGTAAAATCAGATTTTCTGTTAGATTCAAGTGTAAATTATGCAGATGACGGACAAAGCTCTCAAATTGAAAGTGAAGGAAGTCATTCAGAATTTAAACAAAGCTTGATATCAGAATCAAGTGCCTGTGAATTAAGTGAAAATGTTGAATGTTCATTGTATCATGAAAGCTCTCAATTAAGATTAAATGTAGCCCCATTATCTGAATCCTACCTTTCTTTAAATGTTGATACCTCAAAAAGTCATTCAATTGAATGTAGCAACAATGAAATGGTTAAAATAGAAAATACTCAAGATTTAGACAACAGTACAAGACCCAACTCAGAGTCTACTTCTTCTTCAAACATAGATTTTATGACATCTTATAACGAAACTACACATAATGAGTGTTTACTCACAGTCCATACCTCTAAATCTGAACAAATCATCCAAAACATTAGTACACAGCCTACTGACATTAATGAAAGTATTGTAATTGCTGTTGATTCAAGCTTGTCAAAACCAAGCCCTCCAGTTTTAAGTATAGAAGATATAGTAAAGACTGCTGTTGATACTATCCAGCAAGCATCAAGTTCAGGAACAGTGTCCAATAGCCCCTTTCCAAATATTCCTTCAAGCAGTGTGAAAAAGATTGATCAAAGTGTACAGATTTTAGAAAAAGAAACAAATGATATAATTAAATGTGTGACATCCAGTGACAAGAGGGACAGAGTTATTATAGAAAGTGCAGAATCAACTTCTTATGAGAGTACTGCAAGTGAAGCAAAAGCTTCTAGTGTACAATCAAGTGCAAGAGCACAATTACGAAGGAGATTAGTGAGACCTGCTCTTACTCGTCCAGATTCAACAGTGTCTTCTACTGTTGATTCAAGTGATAGTTCTTGTTTATCTGAACATTTAAGTGAATCTATCAAGGATGTCACCAGTTCGTCAGATGCTGTGTCCACTGTTCGGGATAGTGATAAATCAGAAGAGACAAGATGTGTTAGTGAAATAAGTATTTGTAAAGCAGAAACTTCCACAAGTCCTGCTAAGAAAATAAGACTTGTTAGAAGAAAAGATGAACCACAAATTCACAATACTATTTTTGGTAGCCAAGACATAATCAGAGTAAGTGAACAATGTGAATCTACATCATCTTCTGAAGAGAAATCATGTATAAGTGAACTAGTTGCACATTCATCTGGAACATTTTTTTCACAAGGTACTAAAGTTGAAGAAAGTAAAATCTCTGGAGAAATATCTGAAAGAACATATCTTCCAGAGCTGTTAAATAATAGTCCAAAACCTTCAAGCTCATTTAATGAGCCCGAGGAAAGTGGGGTGCAAAATAAAAGTCTTGTGAAAATTCCTCCTGTAAAGGTTCATATACCTAATGAAAATAAATCTTTTGATGGCCAAGATAAGTCTAACAATGAAATATCTAATAGAAATTATGATACTGAGTTTAAAGATGAAAAAAATAATGAGTTAGAAAGAACAGTACCAAAATTAACTATAAAAGTTAATAATACTCCATGTGATAAATCTGACTTAAAATCTCCAATACCAAAACTCACTATAAAACCTCTTAAAGCTCCTGTGTCAGAAGGAAATCTTAGAAATTCTGAAGACAAAGTATTAATTACTAATATAACAAAATTAAATATAAAGCCCATACCTAAACCACCTGAAAAAATTAATGAAATTCATAGAAAGTCTAGCAGTAGTGAAATATCTGAGTCTGAATACTCAGAGAATGATGATAGTACTAGCACATCAGACCCAGCATCTGCATCAGAACAAGCGTCAATAGACATTGTTCCTAAAGTCACAATAAAATTAGGTAAACCAGGTACAGAGACTGAGGGTCAATTTTATACAGAGCCCAACATTCCAAAATTAACCATAAAAGGAATAAGTAATGAAGAGGGAAGAGAATCACCATCTAAATTGAAACTTGTTATTTGTCAATCTGAAGAAAAGCAAATGGAAAAGGTACCAAAATTAACTATCAAATCAGTTACTATAACAGAAAGTCAACCCCTTAGTCCAAAGTTAACTATAAAGTCACTGAAACCACCTGAATGTCTAAACAGAGATATAACAGAGGATAATCCTCCAATCCCCAAGCTAATCATATCCACTGAATCTTCAAATACTGATCTGAAAGACCAAAGTCATGTACCTAAAATCACTATTAAACCAATAACTAAGCTAGATGAAAGTTATGGGAAAATGTTTAAGAAAACATCAGAAAACTTTGAAAACATACCTATTGTAACAAAATTGAACATAAAACCTGTTTTAAAGCCAGATAATAATTTAGAAATATGTGATACAATAAATGAATCAGTTCCTATAGTTTCAAAACTAAACATTAAACCTATAGTAAATCCTAATGACATTGACTATTGTAAAGGTGATAGTATTCCTAAAATTACAAAGTTAAATATAAAACCTATTAAAAGTCCTGAAGGGAACCCATCAAAAGATATAGATTGTGGTGAACTTATAACAGAAGAGAGTAAACCTCTTATTTCCAAATTGAATATAAAGCCAATTATTAAACCAGATAATGAAGACACATTTAAGGAATCAGAGAATCATTCATCTGGACACTCAAGTGATGACAATAATGATAATATACCTGTTGTTACAAAAATTAATATCAAACCTATTTATAAGCCGGCTGAAATAGAACAGTCAGAACATTTTAATATATTAAAAGAGGACTGTATACCAATCGTTCCAAAACTTATTATCAAACCTCTCATGAAGTCTGATCAGCCATCAGCTCTATCACCAAAGAAGGAGCGCACTAGTAGTCCAGACTTGAGAAATCAAAATATTCCAGTGGTGACTAAATTAAATATAAAACCGATTTTGAAACCAGAAGACACTCAGTCAAAACTCGAAGATTGTGAAGAAGCTTGTATTAAAAATCCTCCCTTGTTGTTGAAAATTAATCGAACATCAAGAACAGATTCTGGAAGTGAGACTCAGTATCATATTGATAAAAGTATAGAACAGTACAATAATATACATGCTGGTAATACTCCTGACCATTCTAAGCTAACTGTAAAGCCCACATTTAATATTGAAATACAACCTGAGAGCAATGTACATGAATCTTTAGAAAGAAGTAATTTTGTGCAAAAAACTAGTGGGCTTGAAAAGAAAGATTTGGAATCAGTTAGCTTTCCAGATAAAATGACGCCATGTAATGTGAGTGAAGTCAGACAGCAAAACAAGCAAGTGAATCATAAAGAAGCTACTAAACAAAGTAAGTTGGAAGGAACCTCCGTTGGCTTACTCTCTTTGACTTCTAAGGGGAGAAATTATGAACAAAACATAGATGTAATGGAAGCACAGGAAAAAACTAATACAATATTCAATTATCAGTTTAGCAATCTACAAAAACCTTTAACAGAAGAAGAAAAGCAATCAAATATACGCCAGCCAAGCAATACAAACTGTACTTTACTTAAGAAACTGTTGGAAAATCGAAAACATGAGTCTAGTACCCAGGATTGTGATAATAGTTCCAATAAATTAAACTGTATATCTCCGATTCAAGCTATAGATACCTTGACAAATGATGTGGCCCTTGTACATGAAACAATTGATTTGTGTCATGATAAAAGTCCATGTGCTGAACAGAGAGAGCCGTCCTCTCCGAGACTAAAAATACGATTGCAAGATTTGTGTAAAGAAGCTAACGAGAGTGTAACAAAGCCTTTGGAGATTAGTATAACTGATAAAATAAACCAATGTTCTGATCAAGATTCTCCAAGAATAATTTTAAAGATAAATAAGACTGACCAAGGTGCTTCTGCCAAGATTATCACAGATGAAATGAACAAAAATGAACACAAGTCTGGCAACACCACTGCTGACAGTATGACGAATAGAAGAAGACCTATTTTATTTGGTAGAAAGAAGCCAGAATCAGAATCTGGTAATATTTCTGAAGGTAAAAGGTTAAGAAGCTCAAGAGTTGTACAAAGTCCAGAAAAATTACCCTTTTCTAAAAGAAATCCGGGGAAGCGATCTTCAAATTCTGATTGTTCCACGAGTCCACCTTCACCCAAAGAGGCTGAGCTTTCTGTTTTGGACTCAAAAAGACTGAAATTTGAGCAACTATTGTCCAGTAAAACATTGACAATCACTCCTGTTGTAGTTTCTAAAGCAAGTCAGATATCACCACCTCATTCATTGGAAATTAAACAAGCAAAAGTAAATCATTCCCTATTAAATAATGAGAATTGTTCTAAAAATGGTAGTTCTAGATTACATAACATTCTATCAAATTTGCAATCAAAACAACAGATCAAAGTGATGCCGTTAAACGATGTTCATTCAGAGAGAAAACACAGTGAAAGTCCAGATATAAAGTCAGGTGGAACATCTTTAGATAGTAATACAAATATTAAAGGAGACATTGAATCAGTTCGTCAAAATTGTGCTGATATCAGTGAAACTATATTTCAAGATAGTGCCGAGTCGCGAGATTTTAACGTAACGCCTGATCCATTATCTCACGACCCACTAGAAGTTGGTACTTTGAAGTCATTGCCAGAAGTTACTACGGAAAGTGTTCAAAAGCCTCCAAGTACAGTAGAGATGACACCACAACCAAAGAAACGTGGACGACCCAGAAAATTGCCGGTGTCAGAAGGAGCCAAACCTTTAGTGCTGCCAACTCCGGCACTTGAAGAGAGACCACAAAGATCTTTACGGCTATCAAGGTAAATTTTGTCAATATTATATCCTCCAATCAATATAAAACAACTATAAATTGTTATTGTACTGTAATCAATTCAATTAAACACAATAATATAGCTATTTGAATTTATGTTTTGTTACTTTCAGGGACCGGCCAGTGATCTTAGTAAAACGTAGAGGAAGAGGCCGTGGTCGCGGTAGACGAGTAGATACAGATTTGGTCCCACAGCAACAGCCAGGTTTCGTCGAAACCGCCAACAAATTCTTAGATGACGAGATCGACCCGACCAGCTCCAGGATAAAGCTACCGCGGATGACAGAAGCATTGGACAAAATGCCATCGACGTGCGTCACGCCGTTAACAAGCAGACGAAGGACTTCCTCATCATCCACCAGTGATATGTCGTTCTTTAACAACGAGACGCCAGAGTTGAAGGTTGTTTTGGATTCGTCACTGCCACGGATGGAGGATCCATTCGCGAAGTCTCCGGAGATTTTGGGGCGTGGCGGGCGAGGAGGACGCGGGGGAAGAGGGAGAGGCAGAGCAACTCCCAGGACTCCGAGGGGTAGAGGGCGAGGCAGGGGCGGGGGACGGGGAGCGATGTATATGAAAGTGAGCGCTTTTTATTACTGATTAACTAGCGTTAGCATTCTAACAGAAGATTGCTCAAGCCTATGCCCAGGAACGGGCCTCTTGTAAAAGAACAAAGTAGTATATATAAGTAAGCTTAGTTAAAAGTGTCACCAAATACGTCCCGAAAAATCTATTGGATTTTTTATGGGGGTAGTCCTAAAAGAAGTACAATAAAAAGTGATTATTCATAAGGTTGAGCAGCAAGTCTAGTCATTCTAACACACCAAGGTCTCCATTGTTTGGCTCTAATTTCTATTATTATTACCGTCTCCATGGGTCTTAAATATATATTATTATTTTTAGGAAACAATGGGCATATATGGACGAGTATGTGGCCCTGCAACAACCACTGTACAACTGTTTGAAGAGGAAACATGCATGATGGACGACAATGCAATCTCTTCTAAGTGAGTAAATATAACAAATATTATTCTTTATATGTACTACACGTTTTCAAAGACAAATTCAATTATTTTCATTTCGCGAAATTTTCTTTTAATAATATATGTAATTTACCATAAAGTTTTTAAAAAAATAGTTTTTTATAGTATAACGGACAACGGAGCAGGTGAGTCTCCTATGATAAGAGAACACCGCCGCCTATGGACGACCCCGCCACAGTCCCCGCATTGGTTGTGCTGCCGACTTTTTACGCCACATAAGCGGCATTTTTAAGAGCCTTCGATAGCCTTACTCACTCAGCGAAACACATTACAAGTACCGTTTCTCGTTGACGTATCACTTCGGACGAACCGGCCCATTTAATGTGTTCTGGAACTGATACCATTTGGTTTTAATTCTATGTATTTTAATTTTCAGACCATCCCATTTATTGGATGAAGATTCCCAGAGTTCTGTAAAAAGTTCAACTAACGAAAGCAGCAAAACAAAGAAATCAAAGTTTGCAGATCTTTTTGACAGGTATAAAATAATATTATATTAATTTGTATGCAGGTATTTGTATACAAAGACTACCTCGCTTCAAAAATATATAGTGTATGGCCGTTTACACCAAATGTTTTTCCGTTTAATTAATTGTTTTATTGCAATAATTTTTACGTTTTCATATTACTTGGATCACGCCACAAAATATAAATATATAAAAACGTTAATGTCTATGTGACTAAAATTATTATTTTGTCTGAAATGGGAAGTTGCATGTTTAATATTTTATTCTTATTATCAACTTTGTTTTTCAGTAGTAAAGTATGGTCTGCATCAGACGTTAAAGAATACACGTGGCCACCACCAGAAAACAAAGACGCTTCAGAGTATCAGGTATAAACAATTTTTTTAACCATAAAAATAATATAATAATAATAAAAATATTTCGATGCGAAATAGGCGGGTTACCTCTATGGTAAGTGATCACCACTGCCCATGTAAAGCCGTCCCACAAACCGTGCTTTTCGTTGTGCTGCCGGCTTGTTACACTAATTAAGCGGCATCATTTCAAGGGCTACCGATATCCTCAGCGAAACTAAAAGTTCTATTTCACGCTGGTTTTCTGTAGTCGACACAATTACTGCGTCGCCGTATGCTTCGACATGGTGTTTCTCGGTTGCAGACTGTTGAAATACAAATACCTAAAAGAATCTGTTAAACTGAAGAATAAAAGATTTGCATCATATTCGTATGTTACCACTGACAATATTCTTATTTACCTCTTTGCATCGCAAGTTAAAGAAAAATTGTTTATGGTTTAAATTAATATTTAAAAAAGCCATTATTAGTTATATACCATTTACTAAAGGGGTTCTATATATTTGTGTAATAGATAACCACCGTGACTATTTTGCGTTGTGTGGAATTCTGGGATTTGGTATTCCGAGTAAGGATGATTTTTCACGCATATGAATGGAATTTATAATTTTTTTAGGTGATGATGATTCAGGAACAAGTAGCGATGTTCCTTGGAGTGAAGAGTTTCAAACGGCGTTACCCGGAGCTCAAACGACGCGCCATTTCCGCAGAAGAGAGAGCCTACGTTCTCGGTAAAGGGATTGTAAATGAGGCCCTTTGTGATTTAGGTAAGTCTTAATAAATTTTATATTTAATTATTATATTTGAATATACATAGAATCATTGAAGAAACATCTAATAATAATAAAATTAATTTGCGGAGGAATTTCTTGCTGTGTTTTGATTATAAAAATGTTAACAATATTCAACAATCAAAAAGCTTAAAATTATCGTATATTAATCGTAAAATCGTAAATCATTTAGTCAATTACTTTTAATGACAATGATTACAGGAATAACGGCGGTAGATGCTAGTGAAGTTCTCGACATAATGCTCTCAGACTATCCACACAAATACGAGGAGTATAGATCATACCAGCGGGAGAAACAGCTATCTGATCCAACTCCGGAGCCTGAAGAGATTAAAGACATCAAAGACTTGAAGGATGCCAAGATAGACCTCAAGGCTAGCGACAAACCAGAACTACCCAAGGTTGACCCAGAGAAAACTAGACTGGTAAATCATTTTTTAAAAATGATTGTAATGAATTTCTAATCTGTACTTATGTTTATAATAATATATTTTATTCATAGTGTTTGCATATATCATTTAAAAAACTTTAATATAAATTATATACATTACATATTATACACAAATAAAGATAAATTCTATGGAAGGAACGGGCTACAAATACGCATGGTCTAATGCAAAACTTAGAAATATGTTTTTTTTTTAATGAAAATGGTGGCAAACGAGCAGGAGGCTCACTTAGGATAACCGGTCTTCTGCCCATGGTCACGCTCAGCCCTTGTTAGGACGTGAGCGTCTTTAAGGTATAAGGTTTTTTTATTCTATTGCGGACAACACATCAGGTGAGTCTCCTATATAGTAAGAGAACACCGCCGCTTATGAACAACCGCGCCACATTCCGCGCATTGGTTGTGTTGCCGGCCTTTTACAGTGTTTAAGCGGCATTCACTCTGCGAAACACAGTACATGTTTCACGCTGAATATTCTGTGAGCCCGTGGTATCACTTCGGACGAGCCGGCCCAATTAGTGCGTCAGCATATGCTTAAGCATGGCTGAGATAAGGGATTAAAATTAATTTACAGAACATGGCAGCCGCCGCTATAGCCTCTGCCAGTGAATGGAACACTCGCATGAACGCATTGCGGCGACCTGCGTGCGTCGATCTGCAGAGTCTTACGATTCAACGAAGAAGGGCCCCCATACAACACAACCCTCCAGTTAGAGTGACGCCTCCGCACGGGTTCTACCCACACGCGTTGCTCCCGGGACAGTATCAGCATACTTATAGAGTCTACACCTCTGAGCAGTTGCGGTAATAATCATTCAATATTATATTATAGTATGCCAGCATATGCTGAAATAATTTATCCATATATTAAAAGAACGTCAATTCTTTCTTTATAGGTCATAATTTCTGTATGTTACTGTGAAATGTTTCTGTTAAAAAAAATTGATTTTTTGGAACCTTATATAGACTACAACTAAACAACTACAACAAAAAAGAAAGAAGAGTACTATTTTTAGTGCTATAGGGGACTACGGAGCAGGTGTGTATCCCGTATAGCAAGACAACACCATCGCCCATGGTCAACTGCGACGTAGTCCGCGCTTTGTTGTGTCGTCGGCTTTTTACACCGCTTAAGCAGCACTTTTAAGGGCCTGCGATATCCTCACTCAGCGAAACACAGTAGAAGTACCGTTTTCAAGTACAACTACCATTTCACGCTTAGAATTCCGTCTACTCGTATCACTTCCGACAATCCGGCCCAATTCCTGTGTTAGCGTAGCTTCAGCATGGCTCTCCCACGGTTGATTTCTATGCTAAAGTACGTATGAGGTTGTTATTTTACTGTATTTGAAGAAATAACTCATATCTGATTCCAGGTACTTCCCGTTGAACACGGTGATGGCGGCACCCCCTGCTCCTCCTTCTCCACACGTTTCCGGCTCCGAGTCGGAAGGCGAGTGGGGCTCGCATGCTTCCTCATCAGACAGCGAAGACACACATAGGCTACACAAGGTGACTGTCACCATATACATGTCTTTGTTTCTATACAATTTTTTGTATGTTGTTTCTTTTATTTTTGTGTTCATAGTGTAACATCAAGATTTTTCAAAATTCAACTAAATACTCGCTGGAGTGTTTTAATCAATAAATATGCATTCCTTAATACTACCAAAGTTTACCATTTTATATAATTTCAAAAATTTATAATAATAAATTCATAATAACACAAATAAAATATAATTATTAAATTTTCTTACTACTAAATAAGTATACTCTATATAAATGATATTTCGTTCGTAATGAGATGTTTGTTAAAGGATCCGTGTCCTGTTAATGCATTAGTTACAGTCTGTTAATAGGGTTTATTCAGACGAAGGAACTTTTTAGAGCCCACTAATGATGGTTACGTGTAACATTTTGTGTTATATAAAAATTGCAGCGTAAGAAATTGACGAAGATGAAGCGAAGCAGCGAGACAGAAACGGGAGTTGGCAGCGCGGCGACGCGCAGCGAAGAGGCCGTGGTGGAGACGTGTCGCAGCTGCAAGTTGCGCCTCGAGGCCAACAGGAAGGCAACGCACGAGCGGTTCCTAGTTTGTGCCACATGCAATGCCAATTGTGAGCTTCCACGATAATCATTTACATTCCTCTTACCTGCTGAGGTATTTCCAAACCAATACAACTTGGGGACAATCGAAAATAAATGTTCCTACTCCTAAAAGGCAGGCAATGCACCCCTAATAGTACTAGAGGGGTCCATGGATGGAGATCCGCTTATCTTAGGCAACAAAAACCTTGAACCGTGTAACCGTTATTCTGTTGTAACATGGCTGCTGCCAAAAAAAAACAAAAATTTAGAAATATAATTGAAGTTATACAATTTGACAAGTAAGAAGTACTGTTACCGTATCCAATATTACACTCTTCAATGATGCATTGATAACTGATGATATGCTAATTGTAATTCTCCATCTTTGATATTATCATTATGAGATCCAAGCAACAGCAATATAACTAAATAATATAGCATCAAATTTTTCGATAGTTTAGGGAATGTTAAATGAGTTTTCTATTATATTTCAGTACACCCCGGCTGCGTGGACCTTCCGCCCGACACGATCCGCAAGTGCCGCGAATACGCCTGGCAATGCGCCGAATGCAAGACGTGCTGCTCTTGCTCTCAGCAGGGCGACGCTGACAAAATGTTGTTCTGTGATCTCTGCGATCGCGGTCACCATATATATTGCGTTGGGCTACAGCGTATGCCCGATGGTAAATAATAATAGTAAAATCATATATTTTATCCCACAAAGGTACAATTTATGCTTAAATTGACACCAAACAAATTTCTCAAACATGACGAACCGTTTGAGGTTTGATACTGTGTGAAAAACCTGTATGACAAAATTTGCTCACAGCCGCGGGTTAACAAGATGTAAATTACTAAAGTGATTCGAAAATTTCATTGTTATTTTTAAGCTTATTTTTGTTTATGCGTACGTATGTATGTGTGTGTGTGCGTCTGTTTGATGTAGAGACAGTACAAGCATATATGTATGGTGAGAATAGATGTCTGTTTCTGTGTAGTCTAATTTAAGGAGCCAATCAGTAACTGCTTTTTTTGTTCGTTCTATTCAATGGGTATATACGTACATAAAATCTTGTTTACTTTGTTTTAAATAAAACCACTGAGAAAGCAATAATAGCGCTGAGATTGAAATTATAATTAGTAATATTGAAATTTTGAATTTGAAAGGTCGCTGGCATTGCGCAGAGTGTGCTATATGCAAGTCGTGCAATGCGCGTTCCCCAAGCGGACCCCCAGCTCCGGGGTCTGAAGAGTCAATGTCCGTGGGGCACCAAGGCTCGGTGACACAGCCCGGGGGACCTCACTGGCACCACCATACGCGACGGGGCCCCGGCGGGCACAAAGTCTACTCGCATTCACTGTGCACGCCGTGCGCCAGGTCTGTATTTAAAACTTCTTTAAATCGGCTCTTTAAGTTGAAATATGGAGTAATCTAGAAAATCCATCGAGTTTAAGTGAACTTTAATAACAAGTTATTGATAAATATTCGTAATTATGTATAAGAAGGAAAATCTATTAAATTTTAAATATTAGGGCAAAGCCTTGTTGCAAACACTGACGTCAATGGATTTTATGCACTGAATTCACAAGGAAAGATAACTAAATTCATGTTTATGGAGATATATACAATAGGTTATATTATATAATAACAACGTAGTATATACACAAAATTAGTTTTCGATATTCGTTGAATGCAGGCTCTATTAAATAAATAAGCTTTTTGACCTGGGTATGTTCAAATTTTAAAGACAAATTTATAACAGGTAATACCGATGGTTCAGAATCACTAAAATTATTTGGTTAGAAATTTTTTTTGTGCAATTTTGAGGATAGATGCTGGATTTTTGAAAGCATCAAATGAAAAATAGACAAGAGAGATTATGGCGATTTATTTTAACATTAATTAAGAATGTGTTAGTATTTGTTGCAATATGCATAGATTCAGTGAATAATTTGTACATTAATTCAAGCCTATTTATTTCATTTAAATTTAGATATTTGATTTATTAAACTAAATAATCTAAATTTAAGGGTTAAGCGATGACAATGTTATCCGAATAAAATGTTTAGAAACTCACACTTTTAGATACCCAATAGAAATTCACATAGTGTTTTCATCTGACCACTTGAAATGAGCACAATTCTAAGGCAGTTTTGACTAACTTAAAACATGTTGTATTTACGAAAATTAGAAAATTGAAAAGGATATAGTGTTTGTCGCATATACATCATGTTAGAAAACATGTAATATGTTGTTAAATAATAATTTAAAATTGCTTTCAAGTAAAACGAAGAGGGGCACCAAAGCCAACCCATAGCGTTACCGCAGTTTCAAGGAACGATGTAAAAAGTACACAGTTTTATTTAAGTGAAAATGATTTATGTGTTAACTGGTCTGGTAGTCATTGTGTCATCTCATTATTTGGTGTCGACTAACACTGGCCATCTCTGAGGGCTAGTGCGGGTTTTCAGTGAAACGATATCGTTTGCTTTTTAGACATTATTTGGGAGTTTGACAATTTTATCGGCTTATTGTGAAGTCGAAGCACTGATGTCTATGAATTTAGACTTATAAGAAAGGGGACGTTCATTAATTTTTTATTTTTTATTATTTAGCCCCATCTACAAACAAAACTACTCCATCCAGCATCACATGTATTTTTAGTACCTGTAATCTTTAAAAAAATAAGAGTTTTATATTTAAACTCAGGTATAAAGTATACTTATTGTATTTTGAAATTAAGTAGCATTGAGGATAAAATAAATACACGTGATATCTCACTAGACCCTTTGTCAAATCTATACTCCTCGATTAATGGACGGCCCCAAAGTTAACGACGCAAATAGCGCGTTGTTTTTTGGTCAGAGTCGAAATCATATATTGGTTAATGTTTCGAAGTTATATCGAACGATATTTTTTTTCATTGTAAACTCACGCTAGGTAATTATTTTTCACTATCGACATTCGCTTTTTTTCTTAGCATCGAACCCCGCATCTTCGGAAGTCTGAGCACAATCCCCTGCCGTTGTAATTCTACTAAATAATGCTATATTACCTTACATTTGTAGATGAATTTACATGAGATTTTTCGTTCGCGAAATTTGTTGGGAAAAGTGCAAAAAGTAGGTCTCATATTTAGCTAGCATTGATAAATATATTAGGATACCGTAAAAATATATTTTTTTTAATAATTTCAGATTCATGTTATCCATAACTTCATATATTACTATTATGGGTGATTTAATTTCGTTAACGAAAAATCGTGTTTAAAGTAATTATTTAGTAGAATAAGATTTGTTTATAAGTTGCATGCCATTCATCTCAAATCTTCAGTTACCTACTTACATTTAAACCGCTCCCTTTTTTATAAACAGTTAGCATTTTTTTTTGAAAATACGACACGAAACATTGTGACTATTGAAACAGTAATAGACACATTAAATATTTTAAAATAAAGTTGGAAAGATTTTAAAATAAAATGTCACAATGGATTTCCTATAAATGAATCAGTTTATCAAACAATTGTATGAGTAATTTAGTTATTTCATAAGTGTTGAAATACTGTAAAGTCTAAATAGCGAGCGTTTATTTGTAACATAAATGCGCCTCGATTCGTTTATTAAGATCATCAATTGTATTCACTAACACGGGCGCTCCGCATTCATTAAGCTATTTAACTTCATTTTGTTACTTTCCTATTCTATTTCTCACTAAATTAATATTTTCTCCTCTAAATTGATTATGAATTTGCACTATGAAACTATAACGGAATGAATGTACATATATTTTCAAATTTCCCTTTCTGTTATAATATCTTAACAGTCCAATGATATATGCTGGTTTTATTCGAATTTGAGATTCTTCTATACGGCACTGTGCTTTATTCCAAAGTCCTTAGCACGACTCAGCAACCTAACGCTTTGTCGAAACGAGTTGCGTACGAAGGAAAGTAACAAAGTGTGTGCGCGCGTATACTAATGGCGTGTTTTTGTTCCGGTGTTGCGCGCGCGTGTGGTCCGTATTGTGTACGTGCACGTATACGTTGTAGAGCGTACCGCATTGGGCGCTACTGCCCGCTCTGTGAGCGCTCCTTCATCGGGCCCAAGGGGACCATGCAGCTCGTCATTTGTAAGCTGTGCGATAGGCAACTGCATCAAGGTACGACACCGAAACTAGACCGCATACGCTTCATCCCACCTCACCTCTAACCGTTTCTCACCGCCGACTGGCTGCTGACACTTATCGAAACTGACGGCCCCAGACCCCTCACTTTCGATAGGCGGCAGTTTTTTAACGCTTTGATTGGCTGTCAGCTGAAATTTGCTTCGAATAACAGGTTTTGCATGTGTCATGTGGATCCAACGCTAATGTTATAGCGATGTCCCAGTGTAACTATTGATCAAATATAGCTCCAAATAGGGATTGTAATCCGGAAAATTAATCCAGTAATTCGGCGACATTTAACGGTTACCGTATCCGGTGGTAGCAGTGTGTGGCTAATATAGATGTTGCATGCGTAGATACTTTGAATGCTTTCTGCGTGGTGTTTATGCGTGCGAGTCACTCCACCATGATTTATACTGAGAAGAGTCTTCTATTCATGGTTATTTGCTGACACAAAAGCCGATAATCGTAGATCCTGAAGGACACGTAGCTGATAACACAATTAATAATAATTGTTTTCTACGATCATTTTTTCAAAATGAGTATTAATTATCTTTTAATGCATTTGTTCGATAGATTCATCAAATCAAGATGGCAACTGTCATAAGCACTTATAAGACTTACCTAAATTATTTTATACTAAAAGTAATACATAATATTAATGACTAATATTGTACTAAAACTAATTTGATTAATCCATTCGGACTGAAATTGACGCCGGATTGCAATCTCTAGCTTCAAAGTATTTATGTATAATTGTATGTGCTCTCGAGAAAAAGGCGGAGATTTATTGAACAATTGTATTAACCGTTGGGGTTACCGACGCTTGGGGTGGGATTTAAACCAATGCATGCGAATTTAACGAAATCGTGGAGGTTACTAATTATCGCTTTTTATGTTTCTGTCTTATGATTCACACTAACATTCATGAGATAAAGCAAATGAACGAAATCAATATATATAAATAAAACAACGTGTATCTTAGATATTAGACACGTGTAAGTGAAAGCATGAATAAATGTGAACCCGCCTCGCGCTTAGGCGAAGCTGAAACCGTAAGCGATACGCTGAAATAGAAACATAGCGGATTGTGTGTGCCTGTGTGTATTTCTGGCAGTGTAACTCATTCGCGTTACCTTTCACCTATGAGCTCCTCCAGAGCAGTGTTCCGTAAACTGTGTTAAAGGTAAATATAGGAAAAGTGTGTTTTTAAAGTTACACCACAAACAAACTAAAAAACATCCTATGTAATTATTGATCAATATTTATTAAGTATTTTAATATTTATTCCGGAAGACGGTGGAAGCAGGTTCCCTCCGACAGGTATGCATGAAGGTCCAAGGGGGAGGTCTATGCCCAGCAGTGGACGTCTTGCGGCTGAAATGATGATGATGATGATGATGGTTTCTTAAGTATATAACAATAAAATCAAAACCTCGCTGCTGTGCTCGCGTGAAATATATGTGTAGCCGTGTATTTTTGTTTAGCTAATCTTCTTATTACTTAAGTTTATAAGACGTCTTATTTTGACGAGGTACACACTTTGCGGAACACTGTTTTTGAGTTCAATCGAACTCTTGCAGACGAATGATACGCTGCCATGCACGGCAGCTACAATTAAAGGTGTGCATTGTACGCAGATTGCGTTAAGCAAACGGTGTCGAGCCTCAACGTGCTGGACTATACGTGCGGGGATTGCCGCCGAGGCGGGATCACGTCTCGCGCCGCCGCCGTTCGCCTGGCGCCTCGCACGATCGCCACGCTGTTCATGGCGAAGCGGCGTTTCAACAAGTACGCGCACCGGCAGTACATGCAGAAGTGCAAGGGGCCGAAGGACGACTCGGACAACGAGGCGGGCGAGCCCCTGCCCGACGACGGAGACTGAGCGGACGCACGCGAGCGCCAAGTGGCAGTCGGTGCGCGCGTCATTGTACAGGACTTGTATTATAGCGACGTAGTGTTACGCTCTCATCCGCTTCGGTAATACGGTTGTAAGTTGCATAAATCTGATTATATTTTGTAATTGTTAAGGCATAGTGGTCCTAGCGGGCACCGTAACGTTAGCAGTAGTGAAAGTTAACTAACATATATGTACAGTAATTTAATACTAACTTCACTATGGGTTCTTGGGCAATCATACTATTTTTTAATATTAATAGTTTTTACTAATGTTTGCTGCAAGATCGTGTAATTCGCGTAGTTGACAGAATGAGATGAGATTGTGACAGTGTGCTGTTATTTTGTTATGAGCCGAATATGTGTAACCTTTCCGCGAACGAGAGTCTGTAAATCTGCCGTCAAGCATTTGTGTTATCAAATAAAAATACGAAACGAGACAGTGCGCATTTTTTTCGATAGAGCTGTAAGAGTATTTTTGGTTTTTTCTTTCATCTATAAGGTATTTATTTTAGTTAGACATTGTGGATACATTTGTATACAACCATATCATGTAGCCGATTGATGACATAATATTAAGTTGGCTGCTATTATTGAATACTGTGATTGGTTTACGGAATTTTAATTTTTAATCGATCTATCAAAATTGATCCCACTCATGATTACTCAGTTAATTTGTTAAGAACACTATTGATTAAAAATATATATAGACCCTAATGTAGTTTTTTGTTTAGATTAATTAAAAGGGGTGAGTAATTATAGTTTGCTCGTCCAGTGGCGGTTTATTTTAAAGTTAGCGTACTTTTCAGTGGTAAAGCACTTACGACTCTAAGATAAAGTGCTGACAGTCGAAATATATATTAAGTTTTGTGTCGTATCTCACACCATGAATTTAAAAAGATCTGTGTTATCGTGTTGGTTAAGTGAGCACTTTGTCTTGCTTTCAAAGTACAAAACATAGGCTTATTTCACCTCGCCCTGAATGAATGAATTGAATTATACCCTGTATTAAAGTTAAATATCAGATTTTATTATGATTATTTATCGCATAGTGTTCAGGGCAGGACAGTTTCTCGACGCACTGATCGTAAATACGTAAGGTCCTTCAGTACTTATGAGTTCCCGATTATTCACTGCTGCGTGCAGTCCTCCCAATGTATTATAATTGTATTAGATTCATAGATGAGGTAACTAATACAGATTAAGTGTAATTGTATAATGTTTAGTTATAATCGCTTTCGTTATTAATCAATATTTGAGTATCAAAAACCAGAATCATGTGATTTTTATACGACATGAGAATCATGTATTTGCTTTGAACAGAATAAGACTTACTTGTAAGGGAAATAATTAAAGTTTATGTCTACTTAATGCAAGTGTAAACGTTCTAGAAATCTCGCACTGTTCGGTCAATTTTGTAAAAAAATAAAGGTAAATTTAATTTTACATTTGTTTTATTTGGGCCACCGGGGATAATGATTTGAATAGTATGCCATAAAATAAATTCATATATTTTTATTTAAACACAGTAAAATAGTCAGCATAATTAACAAAATCTTATAAACACTGAAAATATTCAGCAAATATAATATGAAAACGAGGATAAAGCGTCTGCATCGTGTTCCGATTGTTCTGTGAAACAAAACAACAACCCGTGAGAATCTAATTGAATAACACTGCTATTTGTTAAAATTACACTAATAATGAGTACATACAATATTTTTTTAGTTTTTTATAGTATACGTTATATATTTTTATGCTAGCATTCAACAGAACCGGCGCTCTCCTATATGATCAGAGATAACCGCCGCCCATGGACAACCGTATCACAGTTCGCGCATTGGTTGTATTGCCAGCTTTGTACACCACTTAAGTAGTACTTTTTAAGGGCCTCCGATATCCTCACTCAGCGAAACACAGAAGAGACACTGTTTCAAGTACTACTATTTCACGCTGAGTATTCGGTGAGCCTCTGGTATCACTTCAGACAGCACGCCTGGCCACCGTCACAGCCTTTCCAAATATCGATTAAATGAGAATCAAAATGTTTGTTGGTCGAACCCGTAAGTGATTTACTTTTAAGAGCACTTTTGCTAAGGGGCTCTCAAAATTCGATGAATACAACATATTATACATATAAATATACTTTAATAATAAAAATATGCACTACATACCGGTTTATTCGTCGAACCTCAGCCCGCTGATGGATAAAAAGGAGAAGGCATTATGCAATGCGAGGACAGGCACGCACGTGACAGCAACACGCGCGCCCACTTTGGCGCCGGCCGCGTGCGTCGCTGACACCATTACGCTTGGCGGAGGCGCACTCCATACCTAACAGGTACAATAAAAAAACAGATGTTTTATTTTTTGTATTGGACTTTAGGCCATTTGATTTATTTTAACAGATTTCCTGTCTCTTCTATATGTGTACGCTATAGTACGCTACACAAGGGTTCCATGAAAAATTTCTCTCTATTTTTGTTTTCTGACTTTTCTTTTCCTAGCATAAACAAATCCTAAATGTCAACACTTGACAAGATGTCATTATATTGTTTTATTAGAACATAATTATTTGAGGAATTTTTAATTTATATTGTACACATGTTTGTTAATTTATAAGACTAAAAGTAAGGGCTTTAAGTGTAGTTTTTTTTATTATACAGAGAAACGCAATTGAGCTTTTATTTTATTGAAAAACCTACAATAACTATGTATTTATAGGTAAATAAATGAAATTTGTAACGACTTACCTGATAAAATATCCTAACACTAAGCGCAGGACCAGATTCTCTCTGCTGACAATTGTTGAGAAGCTTCTTGAGCGCGTACTCAAGTACGGCTTCTAAGTCGTCGCGAGACATTGACGCGGCGAGCTCGCGGTGGGACCGACAAGTCGCTTCGTCGGGGAACCAGAGCTGGCAGGTTGACGGCGACGAACCTGTTTTATAAGGAAGTATTAGTTATGAAGAAGTAAGTACCTTTAAGATAGGAGATGCATGATTTGTATTGTCCAACGATTATATATTTTGCCGTAACTTTTATACATCCACGCAGAACATTTAAAAGAGAAAACATTTAGATGCTACGACAATCTTTGTGAATCTTTTCACCTGTGGCAGAACCATGCTAAAGCATATGTGGACCCACGAATTGGGCCTGCTCGTCTGAAGTGTTACCACTTGCTGATAGAATACTCAGCGTGACTGACTGAATATTTAAATTCCGTGGACCCCGCTTTAAGGTCACTCTGAATATAAGGATGAGTAACATGCTTTACCAGTAGCTACATAGCAGACTATAGCGGCGACTGTATTCTCATAGTTCCACCTGCGCGTTATCGCCACTTTGTATTCACCCACGTTGCAGCCCGTCTCCTCGTCTGAAAAAGAAAATTAAACATATCGGTATCCATAATAGATATACGCTTTGAACCGCTACAAATTTATTAGTATTATTACTACTTATTAGAAAAGCAAAGTGCTTTTAAAACTTATTCAGCCTTGAAAGAACACCGCGGCGGTGTTTTGCCGCTCGTGCGAGAGCCACGCTGAAGCATATAATGATGTACTAATTGGTCAGATCGTCGGCGTCGTCACATACAACGCGCTCAGAAAATACCAATGTGAAACAGTACTCGTACTGTATTTCGCTGAGCTGAGTGATATCGGAGGCTTACATCGTTGTCCATAGCCGGCGATCTCTTACCATAGATCAGACCCGCGTGCTTCGTTGCCCGCTATATCATAAAAAAAGAAATCAGAGACATGTTTTACTTACAATCAAATCGGTTATTATCCGTGTGGGCCCAGGCGTGCCACTCCAGTGTGGCCGCGCGGGGCAAAGCCCCAACGACAGCGCATTGGATCATGGCCCCGGCTGTCCTACGTTCCAACTGACGACGGGCTTCGCGGGCGCCGCCCCGTCCACCGCCCGATACCACGTAACATACGCTCTGTACATAATTATATATATCTATTAATATAATATATATTTATACTCGCACCGTGGGGGAGCCATGCTGAAGCATTTGCTGACACACCAATTAGGCCGGCATCCGAAGTGATACAACGGGCTCACAGAATACTCAGCTTGAAACGGTACTTGTACTGTTTCGCAGAGTGAGTGAGGGTATCGGAGGCCCTTAAAAGTGCTGCTTAATTATTTTTTTGTTTTATAGCGGACGACGGAGCAGATGAGTCTCCTATATGGTAAGAGAACACCGCCGCCCATGAACAACGGCGTCACAATCCGCGCATTGATTGTGTTGCCGGCTTATGCGGCACTTTTAAGGGCCTCCGATATCCTCACTTACTCTGCAAAACACAGTAAAAGTACCGTTTCACGCTGAGTATGTTAACTTCGTTTATATAAAAAAAACACCGTTCTATATAACAATAATATGTATACCTGAACAACGCTACGTATGTGCGCTCTCGGGTGTGCGGCTCTCAGTACCCGCGTGAGGTGGCGTAGGGCCAAAGCGCACTGTGCACGGGCACCGCCCTCCACTAGGCGCATTGTGCCCGGAATTAGGGCTATTTGACCGCACGTACCTACTACTTCACCAATCTATAAAAATTCCGTAAAATAATGTAAAGGGCCGGCAACTCACCCGCCTCCTTTCAAAGGCTAGGGGTGTCCATGGGCGAAGAACAATCATCTTAGATGAGCTTGCTGCTTGTTTATTTATTAAAAAAAAATTCTTTATTAATATTTATTTCTTGGTTGAGAAACTGCAAAAAAACATCAAGGCAGAATACAAAGCATTCAGTGACATTAGCTGCCTGCATAGGTAAATCCAAAACAAATACGACTTGGTGACCTTTAAAAAAATCGCGTACGTATCCCTAAAAAACCGGCTAAGTACCTGCGGCCCTGCAATTACATTAGGGTGTCCATGGGCGGAGAACCACTATCCTAGTTGAGCCGCCTACTCGTATACGTGTTTTATGTAAAAAAAAAGCTACAGTAAACAATATTTGAAGTGCCTTGTGAGTGTAGTTTAAGTACCTTAACTGCCTGGCTGTAGGGTCCAATGTTCGCTGGCGCCCAATGTGAAATTCCTTGAACGTGCATCGTTACCCGTTCCTTGGCATTTGTAGCCTCAGCTTCCATACTATCTGGTATACACTTATGAGCAACCTGCAAACAAATACATTTTTTACTAAACATAATTTCACATATCAATTTGTAAATAAATTATTACATTTACACAAATATTTCATAAATAATTTATAAATTAATAAATAGTAAATTCTCTAACATTTTTTTTTATTCTATAGTGGACAATGGAGCAGGTGGGTCTCGTATATGGTAAGAGAATACCGCCGCCCATGAACAACAGCGCCAAACTCCGCGCATGGTTATTTTGCCGGCTTTTTATGTTTAAGCGACATTTTTAAGGGCCTTCAATATCCTTACTCTGCGAAACACAGTACAAGTACCGTTTCACTCTGAGTATTATACCGTGGTTATTCCTGTTGTATCACATTGGGAGAGCGGCTCCATAAGTGCATCAACGTGTGCGACACAATTAAGACACTACTAACTACTGTCAAGCCTTTCCAGAGACCGAATAAATTATAAATCTCCGGACCGGGATTTGAACCCGATACCTCTCGCTTCATGATACACTTAAAACCACCAAGCTACGAGACTACATTTATAAAAATTTCAATTATCTTTAGAATGAAAAATACTTACAGCATCCAATATAAGTCCAATATCGTTTGTCAGTGGGCATTGAACACAGACTCGCGTAGGTGGGTTTTGGAAATTAAAAGCCTTCACATAGACCGTATTTAGCTTAGCATATTGCCCCATATCACGCATATAAATGTTCACTGAACATACATCTTCTAGTTGTAAACCTTTTGACTGTAGCAAACCTATAAATTAATTAATATTAAATCAAATATCTTTTAACGCATATGCTATGTGCCTAAGAATTTAACTGATCATAATCAAATCACTTGCAAAACGGGTATACAAAATATTCTACGCAGACTGAGTAAATAGTAACTAAACAATTTATTATTACACATAATTTTTTTTATGTTATATCAGACAATGGTGCAGGTGGGTTTCCTTTATTGTAAGAGTGGTAAATTTTATTTAGCCGTGGGAGAGCCACTTGGGCCGTCCAGAGTAATACCACGGGCTCACAGAATACTCAACGTAAAATAGTACTTGTACTGTGTTTCGTTAAGTGAGTGAGGATATCGGAGGCCCTTAAAAATGCTGCTTAAGTGGCGTAAAAAGCCGGCAACATAACCAATGCGCGGAGTGTGGCGCGGTTGTCCATCGGCGGTGTTCTGTTACCATAGAGGAGACCCATTGAGACGCCATTGTCCGCTATACTATAAAAAAAAAATGAAATTTTTCAAAATTCAAGTTTTCCAATATTGGATTATTATATACTTGCAAAAATAAAGCTCTTGAATAAGTTTACCTACTAATTAATTTGTTGATCGCATCCTCTGTTGCCTTGCCCGTATCTGATTCTTCTCCAACAACACCACCGATATAAAACCACCCATGCCCGTTACCATGGATAGAACTATGGTCAATGATAGGGAACCTATCATTATCATTATGTCCGTCGTCATAAAAAAATCCATTGCCAATTTCTTCTTCATTTGGTTCACTTATATCTGTTCCAATATTTGATTTCCCTTCATAACTTATGAGAGGATTCAATTCCTTCTGTTTCTTTTCCTCCTCGATTTTTAACTTCTCTATCGATTCTAATTCCGATTCTTCTATATCACTAATATCACTAAATACAGAATCACTCAAATCTTTGAAGTCAAAGCAGTTTTTGACTGAAGGAGGTATTTTGATTGTTCCATCAAAATTGGCTTTTGGTTCTAGGTGAAGTTTTAAGTTTAAATACCCTACTGCTGCTACTGAATCTTCAGTATGTATAACCAACTCTTTTTCATTTCTATAAGGAAATAAATATTAAAAACAAATGATATGAGCAAAAATGTATTCTGTACCTATTTAGATATATGTTTATACTAGTAGACTCGGCAGACGTTGTTCTGCCCGCTACACTACCCACCGAGTCTGACTTTCATGTTTCTATTAAATATTGTCATGTTTGCACAATACAATATTACAATAAATTGTAATATATGTCTTATTCTGATTATACAAAGTTTGACTAAAATACGTTCTGTATTTTCACGTGAAGGAATAAAAAACATTCATCGGAACAAACTTTCGTATTTATTAAGCACAAATAAGTAAAAAGCAGGTATCATTTCACTGTATTATCGTCACTATAATTTTGAATTTGATTTACAATTCGGTCTACGTAACACGTGGTTGGCTATGCTAACACCAAAAATTATAAAAGTAGAAATAATTAAATTTCACGCTATTTCGTGTACTACAAAATAAATTTAACTAATTTATAGCGTCAACAACACGTGGTAATTATGCTGTTAAAATGTAACTTATATGACACGGTTGTCGGTTTACCATGGCAGTGCCATCTATTGATTACTTACTCAATCCAGTCGAAAAG
>DWCF01000372.1:0-49339 GCA_018230265.1 Delias oraia
AAGATCGCAGTGGGTGGGCGTCTTTGGGGGAGGCCTATGTCCAGCAGTGGACTTGAATGGGCTGATGATGATGATGAGTATGTAATGTATTTATCGAAACAAGTACAAAGAAGTAGATTAATAAAAGTGAACGAAATTGAATGATACTTTTACTGAAATCAAACCTACACCATAAATTTACGAAAAAAGAAAATCTATCGCGTGACCAAGGAGTTGCGGTTATAGCAAATTAATGACAGTTAATTTTAGCGGGTTAATGAGTACCGCGTAACGATAATAATAACTCTATTGCATGCGCTAGGAGCTAAATTTAAAGTCTATGGTATAATTTTGTAGCAATCGCTTCAAAATAAATATTAATCTAATTTTATAATATATACAAACGCGAAGCTTCTATATTTAGCTCAGTTTGTTCAAGCATCGGATGCTGGAGAACTGTACACAAATAATAGCTAAGCTTTATCAGATTTCTGTTAGCTAAGGGCGTTTCCCATATAAAACAATCTGGCAAGTGTCCTATTTCACTTCCTGTTTAGACTTTTTTCCCTATTATATGCTTTTCAACGTATGAAAGAAACAAACGGTATTTAAACCATAATTATTTAAATCAGAATATAGCTGCGCGTAATGAAAACATGTGTAACAGAAATAAACTATGTCAGATCTTTCTACAATCTTACAATTATAATTACGCCATTAAAATAATATTGACAATTTCTATGTATTGTTTTAAATATTTATACATTATTCAAAAAAATATATAAGTATGTCACGAATTAAACGTATTTAAATATATAAAATGGACTTTGAGATTTAAAAAAAAATCAAATAGACATGTTAAATTATCTGTTAAATAAATAAAAAATTCAAATATAAATGTTAATTATCTATTAAATAAATATTATATATTCCCATCATACTGTGTATCTTAATTATAAACATTAAGTACATATGATATTATCAATCAAGCTCAAAATGCCCTAAAACCTAATAAATAAAGTTTAATTATACATATATAAATGAAACATGCGGTTGTTTGAACTAAATACCTTTGTTAACTACAATAAAATGGATAAACAGTATAAATCAGTTTCGTTTAGCATCGACATTCATTATTCATTAACAAAATTTAATATTGAATCATGAAACACTTAATTCGTCGGTAGGGATTAAGTTTTGTGGAAATATAATCGAAAAAGTAACACGCGGGCATGCGAATTTAAATTATCGTAACGTAAGGTTTTGTAACAATTTTATCAACATAAAAAATCTAAATAGGACCACGAAAGACCACCTCATTCACCGAAATCGGTCATCCGTGGTTGAGCCATGCTGAAGTATATGCGGACGCACTAAATGGGCTGGCTCGACCATGGGCTCACAGAATGCTCAGCGTGAAACGGTACTTGTACTGTGTTTCGCTGAGTGAGTGAGGATATCGAAGAACCTTAAAAATATCGGTGAAGTAGCGTAAGAAGCCGGCAACACATCCAATGCGCGGACTGTAACGCGGTTGTCAATGGGCGGCGGTGTTCTCTTACCATATAGGAGACCCATCTGCTCCGTTGTCCGCTATACAATTAAAAAAAACCTACGACGATATAGAATTAAAGCTGAAATATATACATATATATAGATACACGTCGAATGGATAGCCTTCTGTTTTTAAAAGTGCTGCATCATACTCACCAACCGATGTTGGACTCTTCGATGACGTATTATTTCCATTCGTGAATCGCTTATCCCGTTTGTCGTTCAACTCCGTGTCTGAATCCAAAATACTTGGAAGAGAGCTAGCTTTATTACGAAAACTAAATGGGCTCGGTGAAAGGAAGTTGGAGTATTTAGCATCAGGTTTTGGCTTATCGTCGCTCGAAGCGTCGCTGGTCTTCGCTGAGATTGGCAAAGGCGAATGACTGATAGAGAGAGTAGATTGCGGGGAAGCAGCCGGTGATATGATAAGTCGCAAGTTTACTGGATTGGAGGGGGTGAGACAATCGTGGTCGAACGGAGAACTCTGCTGGCGACTCTCAATGAAGTAGGTTTTATGACCTGGACACATTCATGTATGTATTACAAAACGAAACACATGCAAATTTTGAATATATGTTATAGCCTTACCGAAAAATTCATCCCCTTCTTCTAAAACGTAAGAGCCTCCAAGAAATTTACTCGTTTCTTCTGATATATGCACTCGACCCGGTTTTCCTGTTGACTCCATTTTATTTGCTAGAGTGACATCATTACTCCAAACGTCAAATTTAAATCTGCGGGTCCCGACTATGCCACACAACACAGTGCCCGTATGAACACCCACCCTCATGTTAACCCCTTCTCCCTTTTCCCGATCAAATTCTTGAATTGCCTCTATCATACCTTAAATAGAAATGATAATACAAAATTAACATTTATTTATTAATTTATTAAATACATTTTCAGTCAAGAAAAAAATTATTTAATAATGGGAAGAGATATTAACTGTAATTTTTGTATGGAATATTAAAAGAAACATCATAAATTTTACTATGCATTTATTTTGTGTGTCGTAAATATACAATGCTTGAAGATTAACGAAACAGATGGATGCAACAAAGATCGAGGTCGAACAAGCAATTTTATCGGTCATTATTACAATGGATATATATCAATAAATTACTACATTAAAAGAAAAACATTTATTGCAAATAATGTAAGTATAAGGTTTCACATACCCAATCCCATTTCGACACAGCAAGTTGCATGATCAGGGCGGGGTTCAGGACATCCCGAAACACAATAATAGCAATCTCCTAGAGTAGAAATCTTCTCACACCCATGTATTAGACACAATTCATCAAACTTCTCAAATAGATCGTTCAGTATATTAACTAACTCTTCTGCACCTTTATTACTCGACATCTTTGTAAATCCAACAATGTCAGCAAATAAAATGCTTACATTTTCCATTGAGCTCATGTTAAAAGGCCTAAATAGTGATTTGATATCTGAAGCTCCAGGATTAGATGTTTTTGCTTGGAGAGAATTGTGAACTCTTGAAATAGTCTCTGTATCTGTTACTTGCTCTTCCATTAACCAACTGGCAAGTTTTGGTGGCATAACTGAATGAATCATTTTTTCTTTTAATTGTTTTTCCATTTCTAACTGCCTTCTAACTAGCAAACTTTGACCCACTTTCATGAATGTACCCCTCATTCTTACAAAAGTCATTAGGTAAATATGTACACCAATTATATGCACACAAAAATGAAGTAAAACTCTTACCAACATCCCAGGATACTGCCATTCTTGTTCAGATAAATGTAAAAAAACATTCAAAGTCTCAAATGCTATTGAATAGAAAAGTCCTATAGTGACACAAGCAAAGAGGGGCAAGGGAGTTAATGTGTAAATTATCAAAAGTATTTCAATACACATAGTAAAGTGACCAGATTGACTTATATCAGCAATCAAAAGTGCATTTGGATCTGATTGTGTTGTCAAGGCTATGAGGGATAGGCTGAGGAAACACAGTCCAAGAGCCATAATCATCGACAATCTGATGGTGTGCACTTTGTAGATTTGGGTAAATGTTAGGAATAGCATTATAGATGTAACTAACAATACTGCAGCAAATATTGAACATAAAAATGGCCATTTTACCATCACATCATTCAAGCCAAGTACCACAAAATATATAAACCATGATATAGAAAATATCAAAATATATATAAGTGCAAATCTGAAAAGAAAAAGTATTCATTTCTAAAACATCTATTTCATAAAAAACCTATTAATATAGATGCAGTACTCACCTAAACCTTAATCTTATTTGTCTAAAAGAGCTACTTCTATATTGACCTTCAAGTATCGGAGAGTCAAATCTAGGATTCCACCATGTTCCTGGTGCAGCTCTTTCAAACGCAATGGGTATTGCAAAACCACAACAATTTGTTGTGGAGTTGTTATGAGCCAAATAGGCTTGCACATGTGGTGCCAGTCTTATCTGAGCATCTTCTCCTTCAGAAATTTCTGCATCTAATTTTGATTCAAAATGCTCTGATCCCTCATTACAACTCAGACATCCACTGTGGGTACTCATTTTATTTTATTCAATCATTCCACAACCCATTCTTTATATAAACTGCTAGTACATGTAATATCTTGAACCTAAGTTATAAAAATATATTTGTATTATATATTATATTCTTATATAAAATATATTTATTAATATATAAAGAGTAAGTACCAAAAAATACTGATACAAATGATTCAAGGTCATTAGAGTCAATACTAATGACCACAAATATTTAACCATTATTATGAAATGGTTTATGATACTTTAATGTTAACAATTTTTTGCTATCAATTTCATTAAAAAATGCTATTATTAGTAAAGGAATCCAAGTATTATTTCAACATACCACATCTTTTTTTTAAATTAGAACACAATATGTTCATGATAAATGTAAAAATTATTTTGAAGTCAACAATGTTATACAAGACTATATGTACACTAGTTTTACACAGTTAGATATTATTATATGAATTTTTGTATTAGCTCTAATTTAAAATAGTTCAAATTTAAGTGCATCATTGCCTACTATACTTTTGTGTCTAGACTTACCATTTTAAGACCAAGGTTAAAGTTTTTGTAAAACAAATCACTTTTGCAACCGTGTTGATAATAAAATAGAATAGTATTTATAAAATAACTGATAAAAACTTTTTGTTAAAACAATTTCATACATGTCAGTATAGTTTATTCTACAAATAAGACCCGACTAAACACTTAGCTGAACATGTAATTATTAACATATTATCATCATCACTGTTCACTCACGAATTTCAACTACATAATATATCTCCTTTCTCAATTATTTCGCGTCTCGATTCCCGCAAGTGCAAATACTGTCAATTTGCAGTCGTCAGACAAATTGACATAAAATATTAAAAATTCTATTTAGTGTCAGTATGCAAAATACATTCCTAAGCACAGAGTATTTGGCAATTGACTATATTAATCAAAGTAGTCCAACTTTACAATCGATAAAAAGCATTTTGTATACACTATCTCACTCATGGAAAAGCCATGCTGAAGCATTTGCTGACGCACTAATTGGGCCGGCTAGTCCAAAGTGATACCACATGCCCACAAAATACTCAACATTAAATGGTAGTTGTACTTGAAACGGTGCTTCTAATATCGCTGAGTGAGTGAAGATATCAAAGACCCTTAAAAGTGTCGCTTAATGTTAAACTATGGTTTTGTGTAAAATTTCTGAAAAAAATTTTGATGTGAAAATTTGAACAGCGCTGGTATAAAAAATAATATGAAAGCAACAGTAACCATTGACTTAAAAATTTTCCTGGTTGAATAACGTTTCTAAAAAGATATTAAAAATATTGAACTATTGCTAATATGTGTAAAGCAGGATTTTTTTTTTAATATATCGGACAACTGAGCAGATGGATCTCCTATATGGTAAGAGAACACCGCCGCCCATGGACAATTACCGTCACAGTCCGCGCATTGGTTGTATTGCCGGCTTTTTTTACGTCGATATCTACACTCACTCAGCGAAACACAATACAAGTACCGTTTCATGTTGAGTATTCTTTGGCCGTGGTATCACTTCAGACGTTTCGGCCTAATTAGTGCGTCCACATATGCTTCAGCATGGCTCTCCATTATTTTTTATTAATTATTATTGAATACTTGAAAAATTAACAAAATATATGATGATGATGATTTAATACATAAATATAACAATTATTCAGAGAAACTTCAAATTGTCTGCCCCATCTTGATACATGTGAATGCCATGTGAATAAATTTAAACTTAAAATTAGTAAAATAATTTTAAATGGTCCTACGTAAGTAACTTTTCTTTAACTGAACTACGGCTGTGCGACACCACTGCTTTTGTAAAAAACTAGGCGATAAGCATATGTCGGGTTGAGCCCAGTATATCCCGAAGAAAGAAGGACCGGTAGTAGAATTCGGCTTGTAGTGTTGCAATGGCAGGGTGTGGCTGGGTGCAGCTGGCGGTCACGGCCCAGCGGGTGCGACTCCCGGATAATTCGGGAGAGGCCCAGCGGAGCGAACAGTGGACGAAGCTGCGGCTCATACCCTAGGGGTCGTCGAATATGGTTGCGGCCAAGGAGCACTTTGGTTGGCTGTGAGTATCGAGTCCGGGCGCCAGGTTGGCAAGAGGTCCAGGGTGCGCTGGATCTTGACACTCACTTGTTGGGCTAAGCGAGATATTACGGCGGTACCGGCGTACATCGACTCATCTCGCCTCAATATATCTATTTTATGGGGCACCCTGTATTTGATTAGTATATTCTTTCACTAACTGAAATTAAAGGCTAAAACTTGCAATTTAAAAATAAAATACTGAAATTAAAGAAAAATATTTATTTGGATTTAATATTTTCAACATCCAAAAATATTAAACAAATCTTATGATAAAGTCTTCTGAGTAAAGGTAACATGTATGCTGGAAGACTTATGATATACCTATACAAATCTTTTTTATAAAACAAAATATTCTCTTTTAACCACAATGTAACAGATACCTTGAGCACCATATTATTGCTTAATGTTAATTTAGTACTTGAACATTAGTTTAATTTTAAAACTATAAGAAATGCAAAAGATAGTTATATTCATTTAACAAAATGATTTCAAGCT
Organism: Delias oraia; assembly: GCA_018230265.1. Taxonomy (NCBI): domain Eukaryota; kingdom Metazoa; phylum Arthropoda; class Insecta; order Lepidoptera; family Pieridae; genus Delias; species Delias oraia. Next base: position 6,674 of record DWCF01000372.1, read on the forward strand.
ACTTTATATATGCACCACATTATCATTTTCATTATTAAGACAAACAGCAATGGTAAAATAATTATTCATTATACATTCCATCTAATAGGAAGTCCATTCTTTTATAATGTCTGTTTTTCCAGGCCTCTTGGCCTTTTTTAATAGCCATGTATCCAACTACAGCAAACATTGGTATAACCAATATTGTAATCACTATGGGCATTACAAGATCTGGACGACTATTTTCATGCATTTGTTTCAGTTTGGCTTCTGGTTTAATTTCAATTTTATCACCCAATTCATCTAAAAGTTGTGAAGATAAGATGGTTGGTTTGTGGATCTTTGTTTCATTATTTTTCACTTGAATTTTTGACTCATTTTTGTATGTAATAGCTTTGGCAACATTTGCAGAATTTGTTCCATCATCTGTATTCATATCACTAGGTGATAAGGAATATTGTTCACTACTATTAAATTCTTCTATGTCATATTTTACACCTTTTCGTGGCACTACTGATTTAGTTACATTTTTAATTGATTCTGAGTCTAAATTCATTACAACAGAATGACTTTCTGTTGGTAAAGTTACTGTTGTTTTAGAAAATAATGGACCACCTTCACTCGCAATTAACTCTGAATTAGTCAATGTCTGACGCAAGTTAAGTATTGGTTTTAATTCTTTAGAAACATTAACAATTTGTTCACAAGAAACAACGTTAACGTGTGTATATGTAAGAAATAATAACATGCCACAAAATAGATCAACAATCATGGTTTTCTTCTTTGGCTTAACTCTATCTTTTGTAATTGTCAGTCTTGAGATAATAACTCAAAATCTCTTTAAAATAAAAATAATATAGTAAAAAATAGATTTAAAATACATATAGAAATTATACAAAATAAATTAAGTAGCAAAATTTAAAAACAAAAATAAGGTTCAATGTCACCACAGAGTACAGACTTATTAAAGATGTTTGTCGTAATAATACTACGTCAATACGAATCACTCATTTCTATGTGACAGTTTATTGTTTACAGATTAAGTAAAATCTTACCTACTCATTAAAATAACTATTAATAGTATCTGTAATATGCAAGGTTTAAGCTGAGTTTATTACATAATATATATATTAAATAAGTTAAATTCCGTTAGCTGAGTAGTAAATATTATTACAATGAGTGCGTTCCACTAAGCTCAATATGATAACGCTCACAACTACAAAATAATTTGCTTGTAGCGTTAGTGTCAAGCTTAAGCGGAATACATTACAAGTTTCTTCGACCTACCTCTTTAGAATTTAGATAACTCATTGTGAGCGTAGCATTAGTAAAAGTAATGAGGTTCTCGCTTCGACCACAACGATTGCGATCGCTAATATTTTTCACCGTTTTGAACACTCAGTGGAACTCAAACAATTTGTAAAATGATAACTTGACAATTCCGACTTTCAAATGACATATTCAATGATTATTGAGAAAAATACAACATCTGAATTAATTTGCTAAACAGTAGTGGTGGTTGATTATTATGAGTTTGTGATCAAAATTCATAATGCGTACCCGTAGCAATTCTGGAGTACGTTTAGATTATTACCAGAGGATTGTACACAGGCTTATTCTCGATCATCAACAACCAGTCACTGGTTTGTTTCCAGCTAGTCCTCATAATGATCATGCTTGGATAAGGGACAATTTATACTGTATATTAGCAGTATGGGGCCTCTCTATGGCTTTCAAGAAAATTGCAGATCAAGACGAAGATCGAGCAAAAACTTATGAATTGGAACAAAGCTGTGTGAAACTTATGAGAGGCAAGAATATGATTACTGTTCAGTGTATGAAAAATTTATATATATTGTTCTTATTAATAAAACAACCCTCTTTTTTTAGGTCTATTAATGGCTATGATGCAACAAAAAGAAAAAGTTGAGAAGTTTAAAAGTACACAAAATCCATTAGACTCACTTCATGCCAAATATTCTTCCATCACTGGTCGCATTGTTGTAACAGATACAGAATGGGGTCACTTACAAATAGATGCTATTTCCCTTTATCTGCTTGTTCTTGCACAAATGACAGCTTCTGGTCTGCAGATTGTATTTTCCCTAGATGAAGTAGCATTCATCCAAAATTTGGTGTTTTATATTGAATCAGCTTACTGCACACCTGACTATGGAATTTGGGAGAGAGGTGACAAAACAAATCATGGCTTGCCTGAATTAAATGCAAGTTCAATTGGCATGGCTAAGGCAGCCTTGGAGGCAATGAATGAATTAGATTTGTTTGGAGCTCGTGGTGGCCCATCTAGTGTGATTCATGTTTTGGCTGATGAAGCACAAAAATGTCAGGCAGTGTTGCAGTCAATGCTTCCCAGAGAATCAAACAGCAAAGAATTAGATTCTGGGCTTCTCTCGATTATAAGCTATCCGGCATTTGCTGTTGATGACCCTTATTTAATAGCTAAAACAAGAGATACTATTGTAACTAAATTACAAGGGAAATATGGGTGCAAAAGATTTTTAAGAGATGGTCATAAAACACCCAAAGAAGACCCCAACAGGCTGTATTATGAGCCCTGGGAGCTCAGGATGTTTGAAAATATTGAATGTGAATGGCCATTATTTTTCTGTTATTTAATAATGGATTATTGCTTTCAAGGTGATAAGAATAATGTGTCTGAATATATGCAAAAGTTGGAAGCCATAATGATTAGAAAGGATGAGAGCATGAAATTAGTCCCTGAACTATACTCTGTGCCAGCAGATAAAGCACATTTAGAACAAAGTGATCCTGGCAGCCAAGAAAGGATTCCTCTTGGTAGATGCCCTTTTATATGGGCTCAGTCATTATATATTCTTGGGAAACTATTACAAGAAGTGAGTATCTATGTTACTCTATGTAACTAAATAGTAAAGTATTCTACTACTAGCTAGATCATTAATGATCCATTATGTGTCTGTTTGGAAATACAATTTATTTATTTATTCATATTTAATTGTTTACTTTTTCAGGGTTTTCTTGCTGTTGGTGAGTTAGATCCATTGAACAGAAGACTATGTTCAGAAAAAAAACCAGATGTTGTTGTGCAAATTGTTATTCTGGCTGAGGATAATGAAATTCGAGACAAATTAATGGAATATGATTTACATGTTCAAACTATTAATGAAGTAGCACCCATTGAAGTCCAGCCAGCAAGGGTTCTCAGTCACCTTTATACATATTTAGGTAAGATATTTATTTAAAAGTATTATTTTTTAAAAATAATGTCATATTTTGAATTATTTTTTTTCTTATACATTTTTATACAAAAAATTTGTATTTAATATACTTAAAAATAGTACTTATTATTACACTTATGTCAAATAAAAAAAACTGAGTAATCTGTCACAAAAATTTTTATCTGGCATGATGTTATTTACAGGAAGAAATAAAAAATTAGGCTTGTCTGGAAGAAAATCTCGTGATGTAGGAATTCTGAGCACAAGTAAACTTTATTCATTAAACGATAGAATTTTTGCTTTTACACCCCAGGTAAGTGCCATCATAAAATATATTGTCAATATGTAAACATTATCATTTAAGAAATGCCAAAAAAAATTCCCGAAACATGCAAATTTTTTGAATATATAAAAGCATAGATTTTGTAGTTAGTTTTTTAAACCATATTTTGCAATAACTTCCAATATTATGTTTTGTTTATTAGTTTTCTGATATGACGCGTTTCTACATCGCCTCTGATTATGAATTGATGGTAGACATGCTTAAATCAGAAATTTATTTCTTGAAGTCCTCATGGCAAAATCTTCTGGGAAGACCTCTTATAGTTTTAACTTTGAATGAAATGAATTTAGGTATTTATTCCAAATTTTTATATAAGTTGCTTTTTTGAGTGTCCACCTTTTCCTATAATTAAACAAGAAACATACATAATTATTTTTAAAGTTTTTTTTTATAAAAATTCAGTAGTTATCAATATATATTCATTTTAAAAGAAAACAGTTATCAACTAATTTAAAAAATTTCTGATTTTTGGCATGTCTCAAATCATGTGCGAAAGTCGAGAAATTTTAATAAGTGATAAATTAGCTAACAAGTGACTAAAACTGTGATATAAATATGTTGAAACAGTTTTCTTTTAAATGTTTGATACTCGCGTACATAAATACGTCATAACATCCCGCATGCCTGCCCTAGAACTTTGACTACGAGGAGTACTACATGACTCGTGACCCGGCGTTGCTCGCCAGTACGTTCACGGCGAATGTGGCATTCCTTGGCATGAGTTGGAAACAAATGCTGGGGAGGCCGACTATAACATTACTTGCCACACAGTATTTATTAGGTATACCTATTTCTTTAAGTTTTTGAATTGGGTAATTTTCTTATTTTCTCTCTAAAAACGTGCAACCTTATTGTCTTAAGTGACAGTTAGGTTTTACGTAATGCGTACGTACTCATTTTATTAAATTGCACTGTTTCAAAAATCACTTAAGGAATTTCGCTACATAAACAGGTCCCAAACATACGCGTATTGTAAATAGCTATAATTCAATCTATTTACATGTTGTACAATCATTACAAATTGACACTTAGTTTACCTGATATTGTTTTGCTTGTCTTAAATAATGATATATTTTAAATAACCACCAAACCAATATTTGATTGATTTTATTATTAATCTTTATTTGATGTTGAGCCTAAACTTATTTTTTTAAACTCCTGTTTTAATTACATCTATATAAATCCTATTCTTTCATTATTTATACCTTTAATTGTACAACTTTTGTTTTGTATTTTAATTGTAAAAATTTGTTCTTGCATGGATACTGTTGTTAGTAACCTATTGTCATTAATTAAAATAAAACAAACTCACTAATATCAACTACCACAAGGAAAAAGGTCTTGCTATTCTAATCAATAATATTTTTGTTTTAAATATTCTCTATTATAGACGGTTAAAATGTTTCAGACCATGGAAAAATTCCAATGGCTATGATAACAACTATGAAGAAGTTAAAGTCGGGTTATATAAATGGTACAAGGGTCACTCTTGGTAATCTCGGTGACTTTCTGAGTACATCAGCTATAACCAATCTTAGTTTCCTAGGAAGCCAAGAGGATGGTTATCCTGATAGTAAGTACCTACATAATATATAAAAATCTGGTTTAATATTAGAAAGTGATCACAGCCGCACATGGACAACCGCGCCAATACGCGCTTTGGTTGTGTTGCCGGTATTTTACGCCGCTTAAGCGGTATAATATCAAGGGCCTCCGATATCCTTACTCACTCGGTGAAACACGGTAGAAGTAGTATTTCACGCTGATATTCTGAATATTCTTTAAAAAAATTAAATTATATAATAATGAAAGAATCTAAAAGACTGATTAGGACAATTTAGCCATAGGAAAAGCAAATAATAATCTAAATAGATTTATTATACTATACCATACCGCTTAGGAAACTATTAGATTCCCTATCAACTAATATCTGTATTTGTGAAATACTCATAAGCTTTTAATAGAAGAAAATGTATTATAGAACTGAATCCACAAGTCCAGAGCTACCTCGAGGAACATTTACTAAAGTCGTTCAGCAACAAGTTTAACTTCTTGTCGCGACCAACCGTATCCCGCAGCCGTACGCTACGCAGACGAATGTCAGTGAGGGGAGCCATCAAGAAGACACGATCAATCAATGTTGATTGTAAGTACTCAATAGAATATCTATTTATATACATAGTACATTTTTTATAGTGTCCTATATGGTAAGAGAACACCGCCGCCCATGGACAACTTGTACGCCACTTAAGCGACACTTTTTAAGGGCCTCTGATATCTTCACTCACTCAGCGACAGTATAACTACCGTTTCACATTGAGTATTCTGTGAGCCCGTGGTATCATTTCGGACGAGCCGGCCGAATTAATGCATCCGCATATACTTCAGCATGCCTCTCCAACGGGTAGTACTAGAACTGAACAGTCATTTGTGGAAACTCAAAATACAGGTAAAAGGCAAAAGATTTATAACTTAAAATAATTTAAATTAACAAACATTTTCAAAAAGAGATTCTAGCTACTCAACACTTAAAATTAAACTTAGTAGTAGCAACGGACGTATAAGAAGAAATATTAATGCATTTACCATTCTATTTACCAGAAGTAATTGTATGTACATCCAAAATGAAAGGATATTGTCTTGGTTGATTCTGTTGGTAATTACTGACTTTTATTTAAATGCTTCAGTGACAGCTGGATTGTTGAATAGTGGTTAAAAATGTGGAATAGAAGTTTTATCGTAACTGAACTATATAATTTTTACAGCGGAAACATTGGGAATGGAAGGGGAAAACGTTGGACCACATGGATTACTTGATAAGAAGCCATCCTGGCTAGAAGTGGATCCCATGTTCGGAAGAAGCCCCTCACCCGAGAATCCCAAGAAGAGAGCTATTTCAAAGTAAAACCCAAATTTTATTAACTGTCTTAATTTTTACTATTGTACTGTCTTTTTTACAGAGTTTAAAACTTATTACCATAAAAATATTCTTTTTTTTTCTATATAGTTATATAGGTAAGGTATTATCGTCTTTCTTCTAGTATCTATTCAGTCTATGAATCAATTTATGTATATTTGTTTTATTACTATGTCATCTTAAATTAAACTAGTATTATTTAATTTGGTCATTAATTGACCTTTATTTATAAATTAAATTTTTATTATAGAGGAACATCAACGACAACTTTGGTTGTAACACCAACTATTGAAATCACGAAAGAAAGCTCTCCATCGCCACCCAAAGACGAAGGTATTCACATATTTTACTTTCTATTTCAATTACCACAGCATGCAAATTCCATTGAATTATTTAATAATTATATAATTCTTCTGCGCAATCCCTTGTGGAATGTACTCCACAATTAGCAAGTAATATACAAAAAGCATATATGCCCATAAAAACAGAATTTTCGTCTACACCGCTATATTTATGTATTTAAATTGTTTAGAGGCAATTTATTCTTAAGTTATTATTCCAGAAAGAAATCTTGATTGTTTCTTTCGATATTGTTTAAATATTTAAAAATAATAAATAACATCACGGAAATTATTAATATTAGAATTTAAAATATTGCCCATAGAATTTTTTTCATTTAAATTATTTCACAGACGTACATACTTAGTTTACATACGTAGAATTTTTGTGTGGGTTATATAGTACTAAGCAATAATAGATCAGTTGTTTTTAATATTATACTGTTATAATTTTTTTAATAATAGGCTAATATATTTCAGCAACCAATAAAAATGTGCCGATACGTAATCGTACGACGTCTGAGAGTCAGAACCTGTTGTACGGCCAACAGGAGACCGATGAATTGATTGGGATGCTGCGTGAGACGGAAAGTTTGGATGAACAAGGAGATATTCTTCAATACTTGGTTGATACTCACGGACTCGATTTTAGTACTGGTGCGTTTTATCTTTTTTATCTTAATGGAAACGAACAGGAGGCTGGCCTAGGATAAGCGGTCCTTCGCCCTTGCAGAGCTGCAGGTGCGTTGCCGGTCTTTAAGGAATGTACGCTCTTCTGTTCTTTCAAAATTTACGTTGCTTGCTATAGACTTAAAAGTTTTTCCAACTTTAATTTCTTGGAAATGTTTTTTATAGAGGTACTTGAAAATGGCAAAAGCGTAACAGTTAAAGATCTGCTTAAGATTCTATATGAAAAAGCTTGTTCGCAAAAGTTGTGGGGCCTTGTGCGCCATACCGCGGGCATGTTGGGTAAGCGTGTTGAGGACCTCGCTAAGGCCGTAACGGATTTATTGGTCCGTCAAAAGCAGATCACAGTCGGGATGCCTCCTAATAATGAGTACACTATCACAGCGCCTTTGCCTGAGAACGAATTGCGTCAGCTAATACACTGTGTAAGTATTTTTTAAATTTAATTTCGCATAACGGCAACTAATCTTTATTAAAGTGTATTTTATATGAATTCTTAATAATTAAGAACACATTTACATGCAGTCGTTGCGTCGTGATACCGATGGAGACAATCAAAAGGTACACATTAGTCGTATATACACTTCCTTCTAATAAAATATTTAAATAATTTTATGTACTTAAAATATACAACCTCTTTAATTTCAGTTTCAATTTTCACTTTCAATCATAATCACTCATATAGCTTTGTATTTCAATTATACCATTGAATATTAAATTATGCGATTGTAATACGAAGTTCGTGGCAATTTGTATGATGTATAGTCACTTTGTACACAGGCATACGGCGACGATGAAAGTACAGCTATGCTCACGCAAGAGCTGCTCGTCTATTTGGCCATGTTCATACGGACTGAGCCGCAATTATTCCTCGAGATGTTACGATTGAGAGTCGGTCTTATTATACAGGTATTTTTTCCTCGAAGGTCTTTAATATTATGAATAAGAACTTAATAAACGTAAGCGATATATTTTTTTTATATAGTATAGCGAACAACGGAGCAGGTGGGTCACTTATATGGTAAAAGTACACTGCCTCCTATGGACAACCGCGACATAATCGACGCATTGGTTGTGTTACCGGCTTTAAACGCCACTCAAGCGGAATATTTAAGGGCCTCCGATATCCTCATTGATTCAGCGAAACACAGTTACTAGAACCGTTTCACGTTTAGTATTCTGTGAGCCCGTGTTATCACTTCGGACGAGCCGGTCCAATTTTTGCGTCCACATATGCTTCAGCATGGCTCTCCTACGTGTAAAAAGTGCGAATGCATAGTTTTATTTAAAAATTAAACCATTTGAAATAATTTTAGGTTATGGCGACTGAATTATCTCGAACTTTATCTTGTGACGGCGAAGAGGCATCGGAACATTTGCTTAACTTATCTCCATTTGAGATGAAGAATCTCCTTTACCACATCCTAAGTGGAAAAGAATTCGCTATCAATAGTGGTATGTATATAGTCTATATTAACATTATAGTATGACAACACAATCAAGGCGCGGATTGTGGCGCGATTGTCCATGGGCGGCAGTAATCTCTTGCCATACAGGAGACACTGCTTGGTTGTCCGCTATTTCATAGCTAAGTTGAGCGTATAAGCTAATAATATATATTTGCGGCCTCTGTGTGCTAAAAATACGCCTTTGTGTGTTACACTAGAGTTCTTGGACCATAATTTGTATTTCTAATTAAATAATTCAGGTAAGTTCTAGTCGGAACTATAAAGTTAAAAGAGATGAAAACAATATATATATTTCTTATATATGAGAAAAAATCAAATCTCGACTATAGCCAGAATAAAGACTATCTCGCATTGGCTGATAGATAAACTGGAACTATTACACTGACGAATAATTATAAAGTTTTGCATTTGTAACATTTTGATTCGAATTTGGATAATTATATAATGTTTTTCTTTACAGCCAATTCACTATTCGGTATACAAGAAAGGTTTAGGAAGGAAGGCGAGTTTCCTGTGACCTTTGCCTTGTCCGTGTATTTGCCCCTTATTCCTTTATATGTTTAATTGTTTTACGCATAATGGTTGCTTAAAATATTATTTATGAATTGTTATACATACAAGAAAAATAGCTGGGCTTTGTCAATAGAGCAACATTGTTTTCCCCTTGATTCCATTTGCAATTTTCAAAGCTTATTACGAAACTTGGTTGTCGATGTTTCTAACTATACAACATGTCCTAACTTCCTAAACATCTACATTCTTATGGGACAACAAGATCTTTATTGTATATTGAATATGTTATTTGTGCACAGGTCGCGGCAATTTCTCAATTGTGAGCAACAAATCAACTCGATATGGCAAGAAATCCCAAATTATACTTGAAGGACAGACTCTTCAAAGCATTGAAGAGGGTGAGTTTAGACAAAACTAAATCAACCCTAATTTGTATGTTGTATTTTAAAGTACAGTTTTAAAAGCAAACTCTATTATCTATACTTGCAATAGGATGACAGATTATTCAATTGCTACGAGGAATATAATTTCATTTTACAGCACCAGCAGTAGAGCCAGATCGCCAAGGCCAATGGCTCCGACGTCGTCGCTTAGACGGAGCGTTGAATCGCGTACCGAGAGATTTCTATCCACGAGTATGGGGCGTTCTAGAAAAGGTATATTTAACTTTTACCTAGGTTTTCATTGATTTCATTATTTCTACTCAAAGATTTGCGCTTGTCTTTGTCTTTTACTGGCTTGAAATTTAAATGATCCAGAGGAACGGCTTTGATATTTCCTTTTATTGTTTCAGTGTCAAGGTTTGGTCATCCAAGGTAAAATACTACAACCCAATTTGACCCAAGAAATGACGTCTGGAGAGTTAAAATTCGCCTTAGCTGTCGAGACAGTACTGAACTCTATTCCTCAGCCCGAGTATAGACAATTGGTAGTAGAAGCTCTTATGGTCCTGACACTGATCGTGGAATACAAAACAATTAAAAATTTGGGTGGAATGATCACAGTGGAACATCTGGTGCATAAAGCGAATCAAATATTTTTGGAAGATCAGGTAATAGCGGTTCACCTTATATTATTCTGAAATGTTCGTATTGCGATGAAATAAATTTTGAACTTGCTTCGGAACAAAATCCTATCAGAAATCTTACAAAATCTCACAGAAAGCGGTGATAAGTTATAGCAGGTTAATACTGATGTTATTACAATAGAAGTTTGAGAAAAATGCAGTCACATGATTAACGCTATAAAAATCTATCTCTGTTAGATATTATCTATTATTTGTTTTTCAAATTGGAAATTTTAAATGTTGATTTCGTTTTAATTTTAATCAGATGAGTTGTAACGGTGATGCAACATTATGCTGCGCTAAGGCAGATTCCTTCGGCGGTGGTGAGGTATGCGGAGGGGCGGCGGGAGTATGCCAACTGTTGTACGACAGCGCCCCTAGCGGCAGTTACGGTACAATGACGTATTTGGCACGCAGTGTTGCCAACCTTCTAGCGGAACGTATGCCACGTGAAACTCCCATCGAATGCACTATAACTTAGGGTTATATAATGTATCAAACAAATACATACCTATTTGTATATTTCTCATTTAGCTTTTTAAGGTCCTAGTTTACTGGTATAGTGGCACTATCATTTGACAAGAAATTTTTACGATATTTAACATTATAGCGATTGGATTAATTTATGGTATAGTATGGTAGAATATACAGTTAGGTATTTATTCATATTTAATTTAGTTATCTCCGACATCAAGACATTTCACAAATCTGTATTAGTGTTAGATGATATTTTCGTTTTGAATATGTGCTAACTTATTACTTCAATTAAGCAATTAGCACATGTTAGTACAGAAAATTTCTTATTTATTTTTTTAGTGAGAGTTATTTGTTTTGAAATAAATTAATTTATATATATATTCATAAATTTGACTAGGTAGGTATATTAAAGAGTTGAGTACATATCATGTCAATATGTACCACCTACTCAGCAAAATTATTATATATTAAAATATTTATATACCAGTATCTAAATAATTGGATATATTATTGTAGCAATAGAAAATAAAATAATGGTTTGCTAAAAAAATCAAAGTTTGTTGACCCTTATATTGTAGTATCCTTTTCAAAATATATATGTTTAAAAATACAAATTATGCAGAAAAATAAGACTATTGGAACCTGCGTCAGAGTTTTAGCCACATATATGCTTCCTATTTATTAAATATTATATTTATTGTCTTTGTTACATGAAAGAATTCTACAACTTTATAACATGAGTTATAAAAATATAGATAGCCCATGATTTTGTACTATTAAATATTTTTGGTGTCAATTCAAGTACTAACCACTAAATAATAAATAATGTTTTATTAAAACATTTGTTTTTATGCTTACCTATAAATGTGAGACCATAAAAACTGACAAAATAATTATTAAAATCTATTAATTTAATTAAAAAAAAAATATTTTTAATTTTAATCTATATTATTTTTCTACAACACAACAATTTTTATATGATTTTGTCGACCATTCTAAAACACTATGCTTCATCTTTCTTTCCAAATGGATTCATTTTTGACAGCCATGATGTTGTTGATCTGAAACACAATAAGAATATGACAATCAAAAGAAGTAAATAAACTTTAAATTTATTTAAGAAATAAACATACGATATTTCATCAGCAGTTGGCTTTGGTTCAATGCCTGCTGCCTTTAGTTTTTCAACTAAATTTTTTCTGTAAACATTCTTTAAGGGAACAGGTTTGTTTGCAGCTTCTTTAATTTTTGCAACTTTACACAAAGCTTCATACCATGTCAAACCATACCACTCAATTTCCTCGGGAGTATACTGGAATTAATATTTATTTGCTTGTTCAAAACAAAATTCTTTTAATTGTAAAAAAGTTAATTATTTGTTGTTGTTGTTTACTTACAGATGACAAATATGTTTTATATTCATCATAGATTTGTTTTTGTTTGACTGGATCATGAGCATGTCTTGGACAGCCATTCATTAACTCGATAAGGATTTGCTTTTTTAATTTCAAAGCTAACATTGAAACCAAATCACACGCTGGTGTTTTTAGTAAATAATGATCAAATCCATAATGATCATTAATAAGCTTTATAGCTCGATCAGTCACAGTGACTGAAAGGTGTGTGTTTAACACTTCTGATTTAACAACATTCCTTTTAAGCACAGGTACCCAGTAGTGGGGAATTCTGCGTTTTTGAGGATCACGCTTTTGAAAACCTTTAAAAAATAAGCAAGATTAAAATTTAGCTCTTTTCTAGTATCAATTATAAATTAATAATTGTTTTATAAGACTAATGTTTTGGTTGAAATAGTTACCTTTAATTATTGCTTCTCCACCCCAAATTCCATAATGAATTTCTTCTGGCTGTTTCAAAGGAACAGCTATGTTTTGTACTGGTAAAGTTTCACCAGTGAGCTCATCACGCTTCCATTTGTTATCCTGTGGAATATAGTGGACTGCTGCTGGTTTCAGAACCTTCCATTCACGCCAAAACTTCTTATAAGCAAAAGGGAGCTCGGCTGCTATTCCTATGTCAAATCTGCTTTTCTTCTTATACGATTTAGGCAACTGGCGTACTGTCGCCTATTATTATGAAATGAAAAACAAATTTTGTGATAAGGTCACACGTTCGCGATTTTCAACCCGACATGATGCAAATTAAATGGTTTAATTATGTCGTTACATACCTGTATTCGGGAAGTGGCCATTTAATTTTATAGTTGAGGTATCATGTAACAATAATAATTTTTTTAATTCGGTTTGTAAAATACAAAACGATATTAAATTCTGATAAATTTTGCACTGTGCAGTATTTCCATCAAAATTAAATACATAAAAATAGTCAATGTCAAGTTTAACGTGAAGTTGGCCGGGATGTTGATAAAGGCCTGTGGTTTCTTAAATCAATTATTACAATCTGTGCTGACGTGGATCTTTGTATAATGGCAAGTGATTGAGTGCGAACTTATTGCTAAATATTTTGATTCCTATGTTTTACGATATTCTTCATATATTTGTTTAGTTAGAGTAAATTTTGTTCATAGTTATTGGTTGCAGTAAAAATTAGTGTCCGTATTCATGTTTTCACCAGATATACAAATATGTCTGACAATAAAAACATCCTCAATCCTAGGGAAACGAATCAGACGGAGGTCGATTCAAATTTAGCAGTGTCTCGGTGTGATGTGGCAAGTGTTACAAGTAAAAGCAGCACAAAAACTTCTAAGGTATTAACTGTGTATATATAAATACCTTTCTTTTTGGGTAAGATGTCTGTTGTTCAATTGTACAAGCAGTATCTATATACTCTACTTAAGATCAATGTCGAAACGCATTTTAAAGTATGACGACATATGTCTTTAAATATTTTATTTTAATTTTGCAGCTGAAACAATTAATACAATTTTCATAATTAATTTTTCTTTGTTAGCTTACAGCTGAAAGGCAAATTAAGTTTGAAAGAGCTCAGAAGTGTTTGGAAAATGCCGCTCTTGTGTCAAAAAGAATTAAGGAGCATAGAAAAGCAACAGCAGAATTGTTGGGACGGCCATATGGTAAAAAATTATAGATAATAAGAATTTTATTGAGTATTAAAATTACTTTTTTAACATAATACTGTAACTGCATTTGGAAAATACAATGTGAAGTTTTATATTATTTAATAAAAACTATGTAGGTGTTGATGTATATAAATAAATTAAAATATTATCTCAAATTACATATATATAATTGTTAGTATGATGAAGATGCAACTTGTAACTGTAGCAACTTGTAGTCTATATTAAAACTCATAAACTTACAGAGGAAGATAATGCAGATAATCAGTCAGAAATGGCATCCACCATGAGTGAAAAGACAAGTTATTCTGTTGTGACTGACACATCAACTACATTATCTGTCCAAGATGCACTTAACAGTAAGTACAAATAGGAAAGATTGAAAGATCAATGTTGAAATGTATAATATGTTGAATAGTATACTCTCCCTGTAGCCTGCCGCTACTACTGCACAATTGTAATTAAATACATTGAAAATTAATATTAACACTTTATTTTAGTCTTAATTTCTTTATTTATTTTATTGAGTACTTGAAATGTTCTTTAACTCTCTATTTTAATAGTCTTTTGTCTCAAACAAGTCATATGTAGTTCCAGGAATAAGTGAAAGTTTAGCAAACACTCTAAAACAAAAAGAAATATTAATGGAGAGAATTAAGCAATATAAAGAAATAAGTAAAAGGCCAATCAAAAAAACACCTCTTACTAAAAAGGAATTGACTCTTGAAAGTTCAGAATTAAGAAAGGTATATATTATTATAATTTCTCATATTTATAATATGGAACTCACAGAATACTCAACGTGAAACAGTGCTTGTACTGGGTTTCTCTGAGTGAGTGAGGATATCGGAGGCCCTTAAAAGTGCCGCATATGTGGAGTAAAAAGCCGGCAACAGAACCAATTAGCGCACTGTGGTGCAGTTGTCCATGGGCAGTGGTGTTCTCTTACCATATAGGAGACCAACCTGCTCCGTTGTCCGTTATAATATTTAAAAAATGGATAGTTAAATATTGAAGAAGTTATGTAATGAAAATATTGCTTTTCAGAGTACTGATACTAATGAAGTTACCAAGTTAACAAATATTGTGAAAGACAAGGAAAATGCGTTAAGTATGATGCAAGTTAAAATAAAAGCTATGGAGATGACTATTTTGGATATGCAAGAGAAACTAAATGAAAAAGATCAAATAATAGAAGCAAAAAATAAGGCCAGCACCATTATATCAGAAAGTTTAACGAAAAAGGGTTTGTATTAATTATTTATCTACATATTTACAAATATACTTTATATGTATATGTAGTAGTATCTTTTAATAGTTACGTATAACAAAATTAAATTTAGTGTTATAGTTTTGACAGCTCACAGTAGGTATCAGTTAATCTATAATTGTTACAGAACCAGTCCTATGTTGTTTGTGATTCTCAATAGCACTTAAAAGTAATAATTTATTAGTTGTATGGTTGGATATAATAATTACAAAATAAAACAATACATGCCGTTTTTATATTGACATTTTAAATAATTACCTGATATGACTTCAGTACTTATATTTAATCACATGAAAAATAATTGCATAAACTTTAATACTAGTAAAAAAATAGATATACAGTGTAATCTCTAAGCCAATTGATTTCGACGCTTTAGGGAGTTTGTCGTTAAATCGAGGGAAGTTACAGTTTACACTGTATAAGTTACTGAGTAAAAAAAGTACCTTTTAAGTTGCCAAAATTAATAAAAACGGCGCATTTTTTTCTTCATTTAACGACATTTAACGCTATAAAATGCACAGTCCCTTCAGTGTCGTTATATAGAGTTTACACTGTATTTCAGATTTCTTTTATTGTGAAACTGTTAGTTTTTGGTTGTTTGTTATATATAACACTTTACAAAATAGGTAGTACCTGTTAATCTGCAGATTTATTTGTAAAATATACATTTTATTGAAAAAATATAGAATTATTTTTATATTTTTTTAATTTTTTAGCGGACCACAGAGCAGATGGGTCTCCTATATGATAAGAATACCCCGCTCATGAACAACTGCGATACAGTCCGCGCATTGGTTGTGTTGCCGGAATTTTACGCCGCTTAAACAGCATTTTTAAGGCTCCGATATCCTCACTCTGCGAAACACAGTATAAATACCGTTTTACACTGAGTATGCTGTGAACCCGTAGTATTACTTCGGACGAGCCGGCCCAATTAGTGCGTCAGCATATGCTTCATCATGGCTCTCCAGAGACCGAATAAATTATACTTGTTCGGAACGGGATACGCACCCGATACCTCTCGCTCCATGGTACACTTTTAAAACCATTAACCTACGAGGCTCTTTATTTGATCATATCATAATTTATCAAATTTATTTCAGTTTGGAACACATATTATATTTAATAAATTTTCTTCAGATTATCTTGGTAATTGTATAAATAATATTCTATATCATTCACTTTCTTACAGAAAAAGATACGTTACATTTATTAGAAGATACAAAAGAGCAAATGGCCAAAATGCATGATAACTTTGCTATAATAGAAGCGGAGTGGAAAGAAGAGAAATCCAAACTGAATGCGGAATTAGAAGTCAAAGATGAACAACTGAAAAGTCTTAAAGAAGCCAATAACATCCTTGAAAATTCACGATTTCAAATGAGCTTGGCTAATTCTCAACTAACTGAAGAGCTTGAAATAAAAACCAAAGAAATCCTGATATTACAAGAAAAATTGACTGAAGTGACTAAAACATCTGTAGAAGATGAGATGGCTTTGCAAGTAGATGAGGAAAAAGGAACAAAAGAAATTTCCGACATGATAGAATTAACTAAAAAAATTGAAATACTGGAGCAATTAAATTATGAAATAAGACAAACCAATAAGGAGTTGGAATACCAAGTCAACTTTTTAAGTAACGAAGGAAAATCAACTGGAACTGCATCTCCTATTAAAAAAGGTAGCCCTGCGCCGACACGTAAGGGAAGAAATACTGCTGCAAAACTCAAATCACCTTGGAGTAAACTTTCGACAGAAGCTCTTAATCAAGAATCCGAAAAAAAACCAACAAAACCTGATATTCCCAAATCAGACATAATTTTACAAGCACTTAATAAAGATTTGTTGGATAAAGAATACATTATATCACAGAAAGATACTATCATAAATGAGTTAAAATCATCCAATGATCAGAAAGACAACATTATTGATGAATTGAAAATACAAATTTCATTACAAAAGCATTCAGTCCCTGATAAAGACGATATAAACTTGTCTACTGAAACTATAGAAAAAAATGAAAATGTTCACAAGCCTGAATCAAATGTGCAATCACAAAATGGGAACATGGAGGAAAAATTAAAATCTGCCCAAGAGCAAATAGAATTGTTGAATGGTGAGATCGATTCGGCAAACAAAAATATGATTAAAGTTAAATCAAATTATAAATTAAAATTAAAACAAATGCAGAAAACGATCGATAAATTTACTTCAGTGTCTGATTCAAATGCTGAAATAGTGCGTCTGAATGAAGAAATTCATCAACTGTCACAAAAAGTAGCAGAGTTAGAGGAAGAAAAGGGCAATTTACAATTGCATCTGGTTGATTATGATAGTGGAAGGTGTAAGTTTAAGTTTTTATGTAGTAGAATTGTTTGTCAATTTAAGCAACTTTATAGGTAATGGATTGCCACAGCTCAGTTTTTAACCTATGGAACATCTATTATAGGATTTTTTTGTCCCACTAAATAGTAAAAAATATATGTATTTAAAATTATGTAGAAAAAAATAATATTTCAATTATATTAAAATTGTAATAATAAAAAAATAGTTTGTAATATACAACAAAGCGTTCTTTTATCGTGAATTATAACAAAATTAATTAAAAAAATTCATTATGTTTTATGTTTTCAGTGACGGACACAGAGATATATAAAAAATTGCTCGAAATGGAAAATATAGCAGATAGCAGATTAAAATCAATTAGCTTGTTAGAGACTCAAAAGTTTGAGTTGGCTCAAGGTAATAATTAAATTGCTTATATAAAATAATACAATACATTTTTATGTTGAATACTGTTATATCTTATTAGTGTTCATTCTTCTTAATGTTAATGAAAAGATTTTGAAAAAAAATGACGTGTAATTGTTGACATCTTCTTTTCAAATAAAATACTGAATTTTTAAAATATATTTCAGAGTTACACAACTTACAACAAAAGAACACAGAAATGGAAGATAAATTAGCTGATATGATGCAACTCCAAAATGAACAAGTTTGCTCTGAAATGAAGTCTGTCCAATTAGAAGAACAAATAGACCAATTAAATGCTGGTAAGAAAGAACTAGAGTTGGTTATTGAAAATTTAAAACTTGATAAAGAGCAAGAAGAAAGTAACCTTGAAATGCTCAAAAACGAAAAAGAAGAGCTTTTGCAAAAATTAGAACACTATATTCAAGAAAATATGGATTTGACAGATAAATTGGAAAAATTAAGTGCTGAAAAGGTCAGTTCAGCGGAATCAATTGAAATTGTAGAATCGTTAACAACACAAGAAAAATTGGAAATAGAAGAATACAATAAAGGAATAGAAACTAAAAACCAAACTGATGACCATGATTATGAAAATCCTGATGCACCAATATGTTCAGATAGTAGTCTTATAAATAAAATCATAAAAGAAAATGAAGAACTTAAAAGCAAAATAGAATTGTTCTCACAAGAAAGGCAAGAGGTTATGGAGAAAATGAATAATATATGCACAGAAAATAATGCCCTTCATAAGAATATTGAGGATTTGGAAAACCAATCTCGTCATTTGCAGAAAACCATTGAAGAGTTCGCTAATGAAAAACATAAGCTACTTAAAGTTAACAATGATTTAAATGTTCAGATAGAAGAATTAAAACTTCAGCGACTGGAGATAGCAAAAGAAGCTGCCGATGTTAAACCGCTTGTATTTGAAGATATAGTTGATAGTCCCCTTACTGATATTCCCCACGACGATAAAGGTGTTGGTGATAAAGCTTTGAAAGGAGCCAAATCTGTAAAACAATTGACTAAAGAAATATTGAAATTAAAGAACATTATTAAAGAACGAGAAGATGATATAGCAGATTGTCAAATGAAAATACTTTCTCTTGAAGAAAATCAACAAAAACAAAGTGAGATAACTCAAAACAACGCATCTTATGAAGTTAAAATTAAACAACTTCTAGAAGATAATAGGAACCTTAAGATGCAGAATGATCTAATTATGAATGATAAATCTGAACAAACACAACTTAAAGATACAATCGAGTCTCTTCAACAAGAGATTCACCGCCTTCAAAGAGAATATAACTCTACTATTAATATGCGTGATATGAAAATACAAGAATTGGAAAACTTACTAATTGAATATGAAAAACAAGT
This sequence comes from Delias oraia, assembly GCA_018230265.1. NCBI lineage: Eukaryota > Metazoa > Arthropoda > Insecta > Lepidoptera > Pieridae > Delias > Delias oraia. The sequence continues at coordinate 26,143 of DWCF01000372.1, forward strand.
ATTTAACTATAGCGGTACGCTTCAGCAAAAAGATAAAGATATCAACGATTACGTTAATCAAGTAACAAAACTGAATGACTTATCTCAACAACTTAAATCACGAATTGAAATACTTGAGGAAGAAAAAGCTAATGATCAAAACGTTGAATTAATTCAATCATTAAATCAAGAAATATTACTTTACCAAAATGCTTTAACAGATTGTGAGGAAAAGCTAAGAAAGCTAGAAGACGATAAAACTCAATTACTGTCTTTGAAATCTAAACTTGAGAACAAACATTTAGCTGTTGATGCAGAACTCACTAAACTAAAAGAAACGTACAATGAAAATCAAAAAGTGATTGAAGAATTACGTCGGCAACAACAAAAGCACAAAGAAGAATATGCAGAAATTTCGTTACAATCTAAAGATCGAGATGAAGAAATACATGAAATAAAATTGCAACTTAGAAAAGAATCTATTGAAAATGAAAAACTAAGAATTGCGTTACAACAAAAAGAACATGATTTTACGGAGGCCATGAATCAATGTAAAGAGCTTAATATAAAACTTGATACCATTTGTCATGAACAAGCTTCACAAAGTGAATTAACTGCATTAGAAAATAAAAATAAAGAATTCATAGAAAAACTAAAGAAATTGGCTGTAATTATTAAGAAAAAAACTGCTATGTACTCCGAATTAGAAAACCACTACAATAATATGCAGAAACAACTTGAAATAAAATCTGATCAGTACGCACAAGCAATGATACAATTCGAAGTTGTACCCGCATTAGAGGATAAATTAAAGTATGCAAATGAAGAATTAAATAGAATTTTATCAGAAAAAAGTATTCTTGAAGAAACTTTGCAATTTACAAAGTCAGAATTAGTGTTATTCCAAGAAAAATATGAAGTTGCTGAAAAGGAAATCGTGAAAATAAACCACGAGGTGAATAGTCTTAACAAAGACATTCATTTAAGTCGAGATGAAAACTTGCAATTAAAGTCAAACATAGAGAGTCTCAATAACAAGCTCGTGGAGTTTGAAATAGAATTAAAAAATAATTCTAACCTTTTAACTAAAATATCGTGTTTGGAGTCTGAAATTGAACAAAAACAAACACAAATCTCAAATTTAACTACGGAAATTCAAACTAAAGATCTAAACCTAAATCGATTGCAGTTTGGTCACGATGCTAAGATTCAAGAGCGAGATATGTACATTGAAAATTTACAGTCCGACATAGATAAATACAAGAACCGTATTAGCCGTCTCGAAGAAAGTGTTTCTATAATGGAAAATAGACGTCACTCTCTAGAAAGAAAGGCAGACCACCTAGATATCCAGCTACAAGAAAAACAAAAATCTTATAGTGAATATACATTGCAAGAAGATGAACTTGTTACACGCTTGGCTGCTTTAATGGATCATGATAGAATCCTAGAAAAACAATTACAAGAAATAGAAAATGAAAATAAAAACCTACAAAATAAGTTACATATTATAAACGAAGATTTACTCCAATTGCAAAGAGCTAATTCCGAATTGCAACATCGTTGTAGCTATTTAGAAAGTATGTCTTCCAAAGTAGAGCCATTAGAGACTGAAAATTATTTGTTCAAAATGAAGGTTGAAAATCTTGAGACAAACTTTAAAAAATTACAAAATGAACACCAGCAAATGTTAGGTCAAAGAAAAATTGAAATGGATGATGTAGAAACAGAGTTCAACAATCAAATTGAAGTGGCCGTAAAAGAAAAGAAACTCTTAAATGAAAAACTTGAAAAATTCAATGAGCACACACAAAGGCTTGAGAATGAAATTCATGAATATAGAGTTACAATTGAAAACTTGCATGTGAATCTTGAAGAGTTATCAACGCAAAATAGTAAACTAGTTAAACAATTACAGACAGAAAAGCCCAATAGCCCAGATTACACTGATCAATTTGTGAGCGAAATAAACAGATTAAACGCTATTATTAATAGTAAAAATAATCAAATCACAGAAGACAGTGAAAAAATACAAATATTACAAAGAAACAACGATTCTTTGAAATTATCAGCAGACAATGACATTGCACAGCTATCGGCAAAACTTGAAGAAAGTATACGGCAACTGGAAAGCATATGTAAAGAAAATGAAATGTTAAAGAGTAACCTCACGGACTATAGTCAATTACTTAATCAGAAAGACCTTCAAATTAAACAAATAATTGAAAATAAAAAACTTGTTTTTGAAATGAATATTCCAAAAACTGAGGGAATGTTGATATCATCAACTATTGAAGAATTAAGTGATGAACAGAAATCTTTATCAGCGTTGCAGTCACAAATATTTTCAGATGTTGAAATAACCAATCAAGAAATGAATACGGTAAAAAAAATTGAATTAAAGAATGCTCAAAGCAGTGTTTCTAATCAACAGTCAGGGGGTTCTATAGAACCTTTAATTGTATCACAGAAAGCTTACGTGTGTTCTAAGCCCGATGATAATGAAAGCAAAGATATCGATCCATTCAATTCAGATGAGGGTTGGGGTCTTGGAGAAAATGAAGATGTATATGACGTAACGCCAAGCAATACTCAATTAAATCAAGAAATACAAAGTCTGAAGGAAAGTAATAAAAAATTAAACATAGATCTTGAGGCTTCAAATAATAAACTTATTAGAGCTATTAAAAAATTAAAAGAACTTAAAAATGCAAATGAAATGTTAGCTAATGAATTAAAAACATCAAAACAAATATCTAATTCATCGTTATTAGATATGGCCATCGCAAGTGAATTATCTAATAACATTCAGATATTAGACAAAGAAGTTCAAGATCTTAAAGACAGCCTCAATAAAGAGAAAAAAGATAAAGAAACACTTAATAAGCAAAATGAAGTACTTAAAAACGCAAATGATAGATTAATAGAGATGAAAGAAAAAATGGATAATGAATTAGAGTTGTGGAAGTATAATTTTAAACAAGCAAATGACAAAATAACCTCAAGTCAACAGCCACAATCGGAAGTTCATAATGCAAAAATGCATACATTTACAAAGAATGATTCTAAACTTGAAGAGGAGATTTTGAAACTTGAAAAAGAAAACGATGAACTACAAGCGCTGGTTGATACTATTAAAAGTGAAAATGAACAACTAGTAGATGAGATTAAATTATTAAATAAGGAATTGTTAAAACTACGCCAGCAACAAGTAGCAAATGATCAATGCAGTTTGCTTAAGAAAGAAATAGATGAATTAAAAAAGGAAAATAATCATTTATCTACCACATGTGAGAAACTGCATGGCGATGCTTCAGTGTTAGAAGAACGTTATGCGGAATTAATAAAAAGTAAAGAACATTTACAGGTGTCTTCTGATTCACACGAAAATAAAATAAAAGAAGTGAACCATCAAAATTCCATTTCACTTCAAGAAATTCAAACTCTTAAATATGAAAAAGAAGAAGCTTTTATTCAAATAGAATCTTTGAAATCAACACTTGAAAAAATTGAATTAGAATTACAGCAAGAGAAACAAAATCTGGAACAAGCTAGACAAAATGTAACACTTTCCGGAAATGACGATACTATTGAAAAAGAATATCAATCTTTAAAGATTCAACTTGAGGAACTAAATGAAATTATTGCGAATTTAGAACGCGATAGAAAGACTCTCGTGGAAAATCATGAGGGCCAAATAAGTGAACTCGAACTAAAAATTAACAAACTGAATTTAGAAAATGATCAACTTTTATCAACCGTGACTGAGTTAAGATCGTCTGTTTCAAGCGCAATGGATCAAAGAGGTTTTGAAATAGCAGAACTATGGAAACAGCATTTATCACAACGGGAGAGTGAGTTCCATTCTATTGAACAGGAATTGAAAATGCAACTAAATGCTTTTGAAAGCAAATACGAGCAGCTTCTGGATAGCGTACAGTCATCCACGCAAGAGGAGACAAATAAAATATTAATATTAGAACAAGTCACGTCACTTCAAAATAAATTACAAGAAAAAGAAGAACAATTAAATAATTTACAAAAGAAATATGAGGATTCTCTACATGAAATGGATATTTTGCGCTCTGAAATGGAAGATGAAAAAATGATTTATGAAAATAAAATGTTAGTACAACAAGAAGAATATGAAAAACTTTTAACAGACTTGAGAAGTGAAAACAAGAAAAATAACGATGACAATGATGTAATAAATGCTATGCAAATTGAGCTCGTTGCTACGAAATCTGTAAATGACAGTTTAAATCAACGAATTGAAGAAATGAAATATAGGCACGAATCTACAATATCAGAATTATTGAAAACAGTTCAACAAAAAGATAGTGAAATCTTCCAAAATACAAACGATTATACAATTAGTCTTGCTGACAGAAATAATGAGTTTGAAGTAATAAGAAAACAGCTCTTGGAATTTGAAAAGAAAGTAGAAGACTTGACTTATGAAAAGGAATCAGAACTAGCAGTTCTTAGATTAAAGATGCACGAGAATACCGAACACTATCAAAAACTATATAATATAGTAGAAGAGGAAAAAAATAAACTATCTGAGGCGTTGAACGAAAAAAATATAGAATGTACAGACCTTAATAAACAAATTATCGATTTAAATAAAATATTAGAAGAATATACAAACAAGGCAGCTGAATCGCAATTGGTTTTAGAAAGCCAAGAGTTAGAGCTTGTGACACTTAAAGATGAAATTGAAGCTTTGAAAACAACAACGAGAGCTGCTTCTGCAAGAATTGAGAAACACGTCACATTCGCTTCAAATACCAAAGGTTTGGGAGAGTCTGAGAGTTCTGTTAATAGAGAATTATTGGACGCTGTCCCTCGGGCTGAATTAGATTTGGCCTTGTACATGCTGCATCAGAGGGACGTACGCTGTGAAGAACTCACAATGGAGTTAACTCAGCTCTTAGAAGAGAGAGACACTTTGCAAATTCGTCTCTCCGACAGCTTGCGTTCATATGAAGATCTTAAATCTCGATACGGATCTGTGAGTGTTGATGTTTCGATAGACTCAAGTCAGGATGCAATATCTGACCTGCCAAGCTTCTCCATAGAAAAAGAATCGCAAGTGGTCGATGTGCATCGTTCTCAGACATCGAGGAGTAGTAGCATCAGTGAGACAGATGGAGAAAAACCGAAACTACAAGCTAAGTAAGTCTTAAGCATACATCATATATTAAATAATATCACTTTGTAACATTGCGTTTATTCTTACTCGTGGGAGAGCCGTGCTGAAGCATATGCTGACGCACTAATTGGGCCGACTCGTCCCAAGTGATACCACGGGCTCACAGAATACTCAGCTTGAAACGGTACTTGTACTGTGTTTTTCAGAGTGAGGAAGGATACCGGATGCCCTTAAAAGTTTCGCTTAAGTGGCGTAAAAAGCCGGCAACACAACCAAAGCGCGGATTGTGGCGCGGTTGTCCATGGGCGTCGGTGTTCTCTTCGATATAATAGACCCACCTGATCCGTTGTCCGCTATACTATAAAAAATATATATCTTCTACGTATTACGTACATAATAACTATATTTAGCATTTAATTAGGTATTTTTCACATTGTAAGTTGAATAGTAATAAAAGCTTCGAATTTTAAGTTAACTATTCAAGATAATGTGTCAAAAGTTTAAATTTAAAATAAAATGTAAAAAACACAAAATATTCAAAATGTAAACATTGTTTTTTTTTTCAGACTATCCGAGCTGCGTAGTGTAAAACACAGCCGTGACGTACGCCTGCGTCATGAGAGCGAACAGAGGCAGCTCGGCATGCGATTGCTTCAGCGCGACGTTGCCAATTTGCCGGCCGAGGCCGTGGAACAACTCAACCAGGCACATCACACTCTATGTAAGTTACGATTGCCTTGAAATCTTTTTTTTTATTTATCTATAGCGGACAACGGAGGGTTTCCTATACGGTTAGAGAACACCGCCGCCCATGAACAATCACGCTACAGTCCGCGCATTGGTTGTGTTGCCGGCTCTTTACGCCACTTAAACGGCATGTTTCTGGATCTCCGATATCCTCACTCACTCTGCATCACAGTACAAATACCGTTTCACGCTGAGTATTCTGTGAGCCCGTGGTATCACTTCGAACGAGCTGGCCTAATTAGTGCAACCGCATATGCTTCAATATAGATCTCCCACGGGTACGATAGTAAAAAGACATTACATCAAGACATTATGTCCGGACCGGGATTTGAACCCGATACCTCCCGCTTCATGGTACACTTTTAAAACCATTAAGCTTCGAGGCTCCTAAAACTTCTTTTACTACATATATCGTCCAAGTATACTAAATAAATAAAAACTACTAAAACAATTAAATCATTAGAATTTAGGAGAGCCTCGTAGCTTACCGGTCTTATAAACCTATCACGGAAGCGAGGTATCAGGTTTTATCCTGGATCCAAATAAAAAAATTATAATTTATTCGGTCCTTGAAAGGGCATGACAGTGGCCAGTCGAGTGTCGTTACACATTCCGGAGGTAGAGCCATGTTGAAGTATACGTTGACACACTAATTGGGCCCGCTCGTCCAATATTATACCATGGACTCGCAATGTACCAACGAAAAATAGCTCTTCTACTGTGTTTCGCTGAGTGAGTGAGGATATCGGAGGTCCTAGAAAATATACCGTTAAAGCAGCGTAAAAACTCGGCAACACAACTAACAAGCTTTAATTATGGCGCGATTGACGCGTGAATTATGTTCTCTTACCAAAGGGACGCGCTTGATATACCATAAAAAAATCTTTTGCTTTAGAGGCATAGGTATTAGGTATAGGAGACGCCTTGAAATAAAATTCAATTCCGCCCACGCAGGACGAACTTAATGTCAGAGAAGTGACTTAATATTACTATGTACACTGTATGAATAATATTAAGCCTATTATTCAAACAATAAAATGAAATATACATATATCTTATCGAAGCATACCATTGTGACTATTATATGGCGGCTGATTTCCTAATTTAGACATGCTAATATAACAAACTCACGCTTATTTTGGTTATATAATTTACAGCTCGCGACTCCCAAAGCACTCCCACGGTGCTGCTGAACTGGCTACGAGGCAAGAGTACTCCAAAAGTTGTCCATATGTAGTTAAATGTTATGTAGTGTGTAGGTAACCTATGAAACTAGTTTGTCGTCTGAAATAGCTAAGAAACCACTAGAATTTCCGTTCCAATACAATAATTCAATAAGTGTTATAATTTCTAAAATAATTTAGCATTTTAAAATTTGTTACTCTTCAGTACTATTATTTGCGGTATTTCAGGTTCTACTGTCTTGATAGGTACTTTCTTTATTAATTTTTTATATAAAGCCGGCTTTGTCATCTGGAAAGAATTGAAGTGTAACTGAGCGATTAGTTTGTCAACACATTCATAAGACAAATATACAATAGTGTAGTGTATTTGAACATTTTTGAAACATCGCTTTCTCGCCAAACGTCGATTGTCTTAGAGGTTATCCTTTGCTCTCAACACAATTTCCTTATGTTTGCAGACAAACTGTAATTGTGAATCACTTGCCACCGAACGATTATAATAATATTACTATTTTAATGCAAAGTATATTTTTGTTCACTAGATTGATTTGTAAAATGGTTCTTATCCTCATGCTACATGATTCCTTCACTTTCTTATTCACAAATTGATATTCACCAAATCTTACTATAGTCAGATTAGAACATATTTAAAAAAAATGAGGAATGTGGCCCGTTATTGAGTTGCAACTTAATAAGGTGCGCCTTCAAACATTTTACTGGATATTTTTGTTCGGATTTTCAATTGTTAGTTAATCTAGAAATGTTCTGCTTGTTGCGCTAAGTAGTCGCACCAAGATGCACGTATTTTTGTGTCTCCTTCGTTATCATGTAGCAGGAGCTTATTCGTGCTTATTAGGGGTACTATATATGTAATTAAAATGTACTAATTTTCAGCATTAGCTATAGTATTATTTACAATGTCCGTAAATCAAATATTAATCCTTAATCCGAACGAACGAAGTTTCATATATAATTCAAATGTTAATTATGTATCATAATGTATATGTTAATAAAAATTTTAAATAATGTAAATCCATTTGACCAACATTTTAATGGTGCCTTTCATTCGCCATATAATAACGGAATTTTAATGTTCTCTTATCGAATTGAAAAATTCTGTGGGCGCTTTATTTGAAGCTTGCTTTTACATAAGCTTCTGTATATTTTTAAAACGCATTATGGTCACCGATGTGATTGCAGCATTTGTATATTTTATTGTATATTTCCAAATAAATACTTATAATTTAATCAGTATAGATTTATTACTTCACCATCGAGCTTAGAGTTTGAAGATTGCAATATGTTTGATAATTCAAAATGGCTGTCCTCACTTCACCCGTAAAATAGTAAATCATGCTTTTTTTTGCAAAAAGAATAAATTGAAAACCGTGATTTAATTTTGAACATTTTTATTGTAGATGTTGGTTTCCTACAACATATTAAAGTCAACGCTCTTTAATTACAGAAAACTTATAGATAAATCACAAAATCAAATCAGTGTCAAACTAAGAATTAAATTATAAAATTATTTTTTGAAAAATTTTGATTTACATGTATTATATGAATTTCTATGATCACATTAGCTGAAGCAATTTGCCATTAATTTCAGCACTTATTTCTACCTTAATCTACATCTAAAGCCTGTCCAAAGCCAAAAGCAAAAATAGCAAAAGTAACGACTAAAGCGTATGATTTCCCCAGTTTCACAAACAATATGACATTACATAGATATATTGTCTGTCAAACGTCACATGTGATCACATAACCCACATATTTACATTCCTCGTCCGATACACGAAGCTCAACATAGACTGCTGATATTACACGTTAATGTGATATATTATATCTATTCTGTCGCTTTGTCTTTAATATCGATAGAAGAAATACTTTAACAGTCACTTTACTTATGGCACCAAATGCTTACAGCATACAATACGTTATATGTACAGTATTTTATTTACAAATATATTCTCAAATAACTTGGAAAATAAGTGCCACGCTTAGGCTATATCTGAAGCTTACATACACATGGAAGACGTCGGACTAAATTACCTAAAACAACTTAGAAAACACCACACGACTTATTGTAACCTTAAAGTAAGCTAACTACGCCACCCGTACTATCGATAATAACTCGTATAATATCTGTGGAATCTATCACATTTTAAAGTTAAACATATCTGTTATACTATATTTCTATTTACCACAAAATAGAACCATTAAGTACGAAATTCAACTTCTAAAGCCTAATGCCATTTTTATCTTATTTCCAAGAGTCAAGTTTTAGGAACAATAATGTGTGGAAACATATATCTAAAGTATTCTATTAATAACAAAAGAATCACAATCTTTTTATTTCAGATTTTGCCTAAGTCAAACTTACAATATAACATAGTACTCCTACGTTAACATATTATGACTGGAAGTGACTATGAAATCAAGTTTTAACTTTTCGTCAAACTATCACATTATACATTAGACACTTATAACTAACTGTTGGTACAATGTCAATAAGGAACCATGATTCTGAACACGTTAAGAATCAAACTTATTCTGTCTTATCAAATTAATATAGTATATCTTTTCTCTTCAGGCAACATGCTCCCCAGGTCCCTCTGCTATAATACATATCTAATAGTTTTGTAATGGCTTGTTGTGGCAATCGCATTAATATTCAATAGAAATTAAATATATTATTAATTGAAGCGTAATGTTATTGCCTTCCCCCAATATTATCCTTTCAATATGATGTATGGACGAATACGATATACATTACAGCTTACACAGCAGACAAATTACAATTGTACTTTTGTGAACATTCTATTTTGCCGTCACTTTAAGAATACATAAGTGGAAGCAATAGATAGATATATAACATAATGTAGATAATAAGTTTAAATAAGAAAATAAACCACCCTGGAAATGGCTGTCATATGTGTTTTATTAGTATGAAGAAATAACTTTGGTCCCGTATCTAAACAATGATGTAGCAAATATGTAATATTTTCCACATTACATTCTAGATTAAGTATATCAATGTTTCATAATATAATTATGTATAAATAAATCGTGTCAGGCGATCATGAAAATTGTTTCCTATAAATAAGAGGTAGATCGTAATTTCAAGATACCTATCATCAACTAAGAGAGAAATTCTATCGGTGTTATAGTTTACGATGTTTTTGGATGTTGTGCCTCTCACAAAGAACGAACTGATGAAAGAACTGTAAAGACGAGAGGCAGTTTTACCAGAAGCACAAAGAGCCAAACGTTGTCAGCTATCAAGATAACTCCTTAGTTCTTATATTATAAAATATACACAAAATAAGTAGAAAGAACTTATGTTACACACAAAATGTAATTGTCAGTCTTCATATCAGTCCTTGATCACGGATGCACCGTTCAACTAATGTCCTAGTTTAAAGTATTTTCGTACTGCACCGAAATTAAAGCAACAGCATGGTGTCAGCCCGGTGTGCATATCGGGACGCGTTGGATGCTTAGAAGTGGACATCTCGGACGTCGGTGGGGGTAGCGGCGCTATTGTGAGGCTTGTCTTGGCTCGGCTGAGGCGTCCAGCCCGACGCCTCCCGGCTCTGTCCGTTTGGGACAGAGACAACACGATCAATCAGACCCTGCACCAGCTCCTCAATTTGTTCCAAACACGTTTGTAGACAATCCTGAGGAACAAATATATTTTCATTAGGAAATATAAATGTTTGATATTATCGCGAGAGAATGGACACCGTAAAACACATACCAAATCAATGCCGGTTAATTCATTTAATCGTGCTAGGTGGCCGTCCAGATCCAAACCTCGCAGAGCCGCCGCAATGCTGCACGCTGCAAGGGTGCTGGCCGAGTATAAAGTAAATTCATAATCTAAAACAAAAAAAATGTTACGTGAGACATTATATAAATAGCCTTTCTCAGGGGGCGAGCTTGAATAGTTCCTCACTGATATATTACGGAGCCTCTTAGCTTAAACGAAACGGCAAACTCCGGAAGTGCAGGAATCTCCTTATGATGAAAATAACAAACGCGCATTACCGAGCGATATCAGTATAAAACCGGGTCACAATGCTTACACATTAAGTGTGTAGATACCTAAAAGCGGATGTGGAACAAAGTTATTTTACATTTAACGAGCGTCAAGTACTAGTCATAAATAGGTATATAACTAAATGCGAAGATATGTTCGGATTTTCCAGCTACACCAACGAAATGGTAGTAGATGAAGTGTACGCATTAGCAACGTAGAGCTACGATGGCATAAAGGAAAAGGCCTCGCGAGTAATGAAATACATCCCTCTCCTTCCCGCAGGTTGTTGGTCCCTGTTTGGAGAGTACAGCCTCAAAGGAGCCGGCAACCGCCCTCGCGGCCGCATTCCTCCGCTCTGCCTGCGCAACCGATTTACTGGAATATTTCTCACGAGCTCGCTTTGGCATAACATTATTATACCTATATTATAGCCTAAAAAGGCACCAGAACACCAATTCGGGCAATCAACTCCGTATGGGTCGATCAAGTTGTGTGTGCAGGCTTTCTGATCGATTGATTCGAGATGAAACTGAAGACCATACAAAACGTCAACTCGGTTAAACGTATTTATAAGTAACAGGTAAATATGGGTACCTATTGAAACTTCGATGACGCGCTTAGCGCGATTTGGAATTGTTTTGTTAATTAGTTTAATTATCATTTCCTTGTCGACCCGGTGAGTAAAATAAAACAAGAGGAAAACTTATTCGACCTTCTGAAGCTTGTCAAACACGGCTTCTTAAAACACTTGTACCTATCGACATAAAAAGTACAGTCTACAATTAATGTGAAGCGGGATTATTAAAAAACATTGTCCAAAAAAGTTAAAAAGCCTCTATTGGGAAATGAAGAATCGCGGCGCACCGTAATCTCAAATTCTGAAAAAGTATGGGAACGTAGACAATATGAACGGAGCATCCGAGTGCTCTCCATTCATGATTAAGTATATTCCATTATGTCGGACGACGTATGGATACCGAACACTCTTTCAGCTTTACTTAAAGGATTTTTTAATTTGCATGGCGGCATACCCGAGATAAAGGCTCTGAAGGAAGGAACAAAAACGAAGATATGAAACGAGAGCGGCCGCTCATTCGAGGCATTTGCATAATCTGATGTTAATCAAACATTGAAGCCCTACCGCTACGCATTTCGTCCAGCCGACCGGTCATCTTGCCAGATAACACCAACAATATCCTCATTTCTATTAAATCTACTGGCTAGACGACATGAACGTAATTCATATTTCATTTCTTAAAATTGGGATACAACTGTAGACAATAGAGTTTGTCAATTTATATGACACAAATGATTCCATCGATATGACATAATCGACAAATATTCTTGTACATGTACGGAGGTACTCTGAGACATCGTTCCGGGCATCTAATGTTCAATGTTTAAGTATTTGAGAGGTTAACGATCGCGCGAGGCCGTGGTACGAGCTATATTGCGTAGACCTAGAGCGTAGTGCCTCACAGTACTATATTCGAAATGATGCCGGTATTTCCGCCTTCCCTAATAACGAGATCTAGACACGATAATTTAGACATTGTTCTAGTTATAATGTTTATTGACGTGATTTTCATTATTGTTCAAAGTCTGACTCCGTCGACAAGGTGAAGCTAAAAATATCGCGTGGTTAGATATGTCATCACTAAAATAATCCATTACAAATTTAATATCCCTGCAAGTTATGACTACACTGAGTAAATTGTGCCATTCGAGTAATGATACATAATGCGGGCCGGTTCGATACCGCAAAGTATAACTACCACTTCATGTAGGACAGCCGTCAGTACTTAATCTCTATAAAATATATGTATAGATAATGCACAAGGAATGCATTTGAAAATGAAAGTTCGGAGTGCTGTTAAGGATTAAAACATACTTATATACTCTGCGAGTGTCTAGCTCATTGCTTACAGACAATATTGTACGAACCTGTTTGTTAAACTTAAGTAATAATTATCAATATTTATTTATCCCGAGTCACTGTCTTAAATTGCTTGCAACAATGGTATTGCCTCAGCTTTTCAGACATAATTTAAAGGTAAATAACATGTATAGGTAAGGAAAGGGTTATGTAATAAGCATGTTTCTTATCAATAAAACGTTGGTACTTAGCAATGTTGCTGATAACAAGGACGGTTTCAGCTTTGTGCGGTTACAAATGTAAGTAGGTATTTGGTTGAGTGTACTGTCCGAGTGATAGATGATTTATATTCAAGGGGCGAAAAAATAAAGGAGATGGAGCGTGAACTCCGCCAAAAAAACAATAAGAGCGCGGCGGCAAACAACAAAAACCGTTGCATAAAAACATATGATCCGCCGAGGGGTTCGCGGGGTGCGGCGTGGCCCGAGGCGTGCTGGAATGCGATCGGGCGAGCCGCGTGGGAGGTGCTGGCCCCACACGCGCCCTCACTATAAGCCTCACTGTAAACAAACCTATTCACATCTCACCAGCATCTCGGCCTGTACTTTCAAAGAAGCTAACAAAAATTTGCACGCAACACTATAAGCTGAACGTTATTACAAATTAAAATAAACTATAAATGCCGACTGCATTACTTGCAGCTCGTAATTGCAAATGACGTGACTGCATCCTATTTCAGTTGACTATCAGTTCCAGCAATTGCTGATAGCACCACGCAGATAACGTGTAACTGCATTGTAACTTCACCGTGAGAGCCTTTTCATTGAATGGTTTAAAATTAAATTTGGTATGCATGGTATCTCACGTAAGACATGAATATGCATCTGAATACAGAACCGTATTCCGGTTTGTGGCATAGTGCTTGTTCTCTATTCATTTGTCGTTAGGTTCAGTGACACGTGACATCCACATGACGCCCCAAAGCTAGGAACGGTGAATGTCCAGGCCACTGCGCAACCATCGGGACACGACATGATCAACGAAGTCGCAACCGAGTCGTTAATTACAGAGCCTCCGTTTCCAAAGCCTTTTGATTGGCTTCACGTGTTTACGGATACTTGGGAAACAAAAGAAACTCATCTACTTGTAAGTACTATATACGAGAAATGGTCGTAGTTGGGTATACTTTATACATTATTGTAGCTTTCATGGATGTGAAAAAGTTTTAGAAGATTACTTTTAGTTTTATGTTCATTACAAGGAAAAACTAATGTTATTTAATTAATTTGCGAATATAAACAGTATAATCCTATGGATTCATAATATATTAATTAGAGTTCATTAGTAGGTTATTATATCGTGGTTAGCTATTATGTAACTATTTTTATAGAGCAGACAGAGAACTAGTTTACGGATTATCCTAAAGGTAAAAAAAGTTAAGGAAACTCGTTAAATTGGAACCGTTCACGTGATATATTAGGATGAAAAGCAAAGCTCACCTCTGACCGCAACGGTGATGAAGGTCTGGGCGTGCCTGTGCACCATTTCGCTGGTGACACGCCCTCCGCGCAGTGGCAGCCGGGAGATAAGAAGCGGCAGGAAGTCGTGAGCCGTCACTCCAGCGACGTCCCATTTCAGCTTTGAGAGCAGGAGCAATTCCCAACTCTGTGAGCAAATTATTACACAGTAAGTAAACGTATATGTGTATTGTCAAAGTTTCTCTACGTCAGAAATAGTGTTGAGCCAACTGCAAGACTTAGCTTAGTCTTGGTATTGCGACAATACACCTGGTTTTGGTCTTGGTCTTGCAGCAAGAGTCTCGCAAGTCTTGAAATTGCCTATTAGACTTTTGATCTTTATTAAAGTTTACTTCAGAGCTTAGAAAAACCTATCAGAATAGAAACAGTTTGAGGTTGAATTAGGATAGTCATAGTAAAGACCAACCAGACTTATAAAATATGTCTAAAGATTTGATCGCTGGATGCTGGGGTGCAAAAGGGAGACCTACGTCCAGCAGTGGACGTCCTACGGCTGAAATGATGATGAAGAAACGTAAAAATGCTGATTGTTTTAAAAGTTTTTTGTCTATTATGTCGAGTATATTAGAACTTCAAAACAACATACATGCCAGCGCACAACCATACAATCGTGAATAGTTATAAACAGCAAAAGTAACTTTCTTATCAGTGCGCACAGGAAACTTACGACAGGCATAAAAATTAAGATTTGCAAAACTAATAGTTCAGAAACCGATCGAATACAAAGAAGTGCTTATTGCTTAGTATAATAATGCAGCATTCCACTCGTTACATCCGCTGCGTAATCGTAAACACGCCAAGTTTCGCTCAACTTCCCGGAACGGAGCGTAGGCTGGCCCCAAGTCATTGTTTAGCTCAATTTAATCAATTTCTTTCTATTTTAAGTAATGCGACATAAAGCGTACTGATGACCCTTCTTGAATAAATTCATTGATTATTGTTTCGCTAAAGTTTCTCTATGATTCCGTACTGTGATAACAATTTGTGTTGACCTACATTAATTTTCTAAAAGCTGTGATAAAGACGACCTTTGTACAAGTTTGCGATATGAATGGTGATTTTTTATGAATAACTTGATTATTTTGTGCCCACACACAACTTCGTATGTAGCGATGCATGGCCGTTGACAGATAATACTCGATGTTTACATAACTCGGCCGATGGGGTCGTCTGTACCGACAAACGTTTGTTCAATCCTACCGAACAAATATATTCAAAATATCGATAAGGATAGAGTTGAGATTTGTCTGCGTTGCGGGTGAACTTGAGGCCTATTGATACTTGATGTTCAGTACTTGTGAATGAATGAGGCTCATCACTTGCACGATATGCGGTGTGGTCTTAGTGTGCGCCAGCTAATCGTGCGGTCTAAGTAATCCGGTTGGAGTGAAGGGGAAAATAATAGCTTATAATTCTTTGGAAACTAAAAAGAACAGGTGAGCGAAAGTGGTTACCGATGGTGGCATGCGGGTCGACCGCGGACTGAAAGGATTCCGTCTCGCGACTCGTTGTCATTGAAAAGCTTCGGAAACAATGCACTCATAAAGAATTTACCGCAGACTCTGCCACTTGATATACCGACCGGATGTATATATCGTGTTAGTTTCAGTTGAAGAATTGAGAGCTCAAAATGCGAGCGGCTTCAGCCCTGATCGTGTGAAAGTACAAATAGAACTCGAGCCGTGCGGAATGCAGGCCATAAATTTCCAAGTCGGTGTTCATTAGAGAAGCTGGCGCGGTAGCGAGGCACGTTACAGCCAATAAAGCTATACAAACAGCCCTAGTCGGGTCCGCAATACACTCGCTGCAATCTGTGCTCGTCCCATGCTTCATCCGTTTCATAGACCACATACCAATTCTTATTATGAATATACAATTGCACGATAAAGTGTCGAGTATAGTCCAAAAAGTCAATCATTTCATTTTTTTTTTTAATATAAAGACTGCAGAGCTATAGTTCGTGTAGGAGAAAAAGATACATAAAGTAGATATTTACCTTATTACTGTACTTAATTAATGTATGAACAATTAACAACAACAATACTAATTACTATATTTTATTGCCACATGAATTAGTACTTCTTATGTTATACAAATTAGCATTATCGGTTAGAAGACGGCACATTATTACATCTACAGCGTTTTGGTCGGAAGCTTTACACGCTGAATACTTAAGTTACTTCGAGTATGCAGAACGTGATACGCATTCTTTTATAGTAGGTACAGTGACGCTAACGTAATACGTTATCACAGCACATTCTTGTAAAATGATGGTTAGCGATTGCGAAATCAAGTCTTTAAGTGCATAGTATTTTTGCATTTAAACGAAGGTCTCATCGTAAATTATTAAATATTAATTTATGCATGTGACAAAGAAGCAGTTAAAATTATACAAAATATTTTGTTAGTAACGCTAGTGCAAAATTATAACATTATTTTATCTGGTTTTTTCAAAAGAATAATTTTAGCAACTTAAACCGCAAAATCTTCGTTTTGTATCTATTGTCTGTGCCCGCATAGAAACGAAGAGAGTACAAAGTGGTGTTTTATTGGTGTTAAAAGACATTTTGTGGCAAACTTTTCAATTATTTTAAGATAATAAAATCTTTAAACTTTTTCTCTGCGCTCAATAAAACTTGAATTACATTCAATTAATATATCAACTTCTAAAATTAATCTCCTCAATAAATGGTTAAAACAACTACCAAAAGTTGTAGGAATCGGATTGTTTTAGAAAACGATTTATCACCAAACCAACCATCTTCAAACCAACAGCAAATCTAATAAGAATAATCTGTAACATTCATTCAAATAAAATCCAAGTTATAATAAAGTGTATTGATTTTAAGAGCACGTCGATTGTATATTTATGGTTGAGCTTAGTATGGTGATAATATGAGTTGTTCTGGCTGCAGTCGTGGAGGTTTCTTTGGCAAGCAGCAAGGAGCCGAGCGCTGGAATGCGACTCGCCCAACCCCCTTCACCCCTCACACCTAAGAATAACGACTGCTCTCGTGGGAAACAATAGCAAGAAAGTACGACTCAAATTGAATAAGGAAACTCGTTTCTGATAACACGTAACGAAAGTACTCTAATGTAAAACAACACGCATTTAAGATATGTTAAAAAAGTAGTAACGCCGAGCCGACGTAAGAGCTTTTGCTTCGTACGCTTATCCGCGGAAACGTACCTACAAGTTCAAAGTGTGGGATCTGCAAATATTATGGTGTTATTTTACTCGATCCCGGTAAGTTCAATAATGAAACTTTGTTCCTGTTGTACATTATACATTTAAATGAAATAGCGATGTTTTCTTTTATTAAGCTTATGATTTTTTTTATAGTATAGCGGACAACGGAGTAGATATGGTAAGAGTACACCGTCGCCCATGGACAAACGCGCCATAGTCCGCGCATTGGTTGTGTTGCCGGCTTTTTACTCCACTCAAGCGGCATTTTTAAGGGCCTCCAATTTCCTCACTCAATCAGCGAAACACAGTACAAGTACCGTACATTGAGTATTCGGTGAGCCCGTGGTATCACTTCGGACGAGCGGGCCCAATTAGTGCCAATTAGTACTCCACATATGGTTCAGCATGGCTCTCCCACGGGTAAATTTGTTATCCTCGGCTTGTGATGTTAATGAAAAAACAGTATAAGTGTGTTTCCTTTACAAAAAGACAACTACAATTCAATAGGCGTCATTCCGATTGAATGACGCAGAGAACGAGTTATTGAATTTTCTTTGAGCGGTGCCTAAAAAGAAAATTCAATCAACAGTGTAAGGCCTTATACTTCAATTATAATAAGCGTTTATTGTGGATGTGAGATCGCGCAGGTTTTATGATCATGCCGAAGCGGCGGCTCTGATTCGTGAGCCCTGTATTAAAGCTGTCTCTGTTGCTCTTTTTGCTTATGTTACGCTAACCATCCTTCGCGAGTTCAATACCGAGTACTCGACAATCTTCCTTCATTCTATCTACCTCTATAGTGAAAACTAAAACAACTACACGAAATAAACACTATATGTGCCGCAATCATTGATATTATTATTATTTTATGCTTATTAAAAATAGATTTACAATTAATTTTGTAATTAGGATTTCCATATAATGATATAACATTAATTGCCAGCGCATCCGGTATTCTAGACGCCCACAATTCGTTTCACTTGGATGAACCATTGTAAAGCAGCATAATTCTAAATGCGGCCAGTGTGACGATTAACGTCTTTAAGACCAGTATACTGGTTAAATTTATAAAACGTGAAAACATAATTATAAACAGACTTTTGATATAACAAACGTTAACTCAAATATAATCGAATAAGAAATGATTTCGTCATGCTGACCATTCTACGCAGGATCGTAGCTGATCTACGACAATGCTACGCGTAAACTGTAGTATGGAGAAGTCATATGAACCTAGTAATGAGCAGATAAAAACCTTCATACAAGTTTTTCAATAACCTATTTAGTTGTTTTTAAAATAATGTAAGTAATGGACTCGTCGATAGTGTTTACATTTCTAAGTATGTTCAATCTTTGATAAGAATTTAACATTGGAGCAATAATAAAAATATATCAAATCACAGAATACTCAGCGTGAAACGGTACTTGTACTATGTTTCGCAGTGTGAGTGTGGATATCGGGGGTCCTTAAAAGTGCCGCATAAACGGTGTGAAAAGCCGGCAACACAACAAATGCGCGGACTGTGCATATGCATGATTGCTCATGGGCGGCGGTGTTCTCTTGCCATGTAAGTGGGAGTTCTATGTTGTCCGCTATACCATAAAAAATATCAAAACCATTATATGTGTAAAAACATTGACATGAATTTAGTACAAAATAAGAATAAAATCAATATAAAACTGCATTATAAAAATTGTTAATTACAATGATTAATCGTTATATTTAAATATGTATATTTTACAAGAACATATGCGAATGGTGATTTTAAAATTCATTTTCAAAATTAGACAGCGACTGGAGACAGTTGCTAGTTCTGCCAGCCAAGGTTAGTCGCGGCCGTGAGAAAAAATAAGCAGCCAGCTCCGTCTGTAATTGGTCTGCTTGAAACGCGGCTCTCGTTCGGCGGTTCCAAGAAGGCTGCCGGCTCGTTAGGGGACACTACGGGAACCCCTCCTCCCAGACTCCTCTCCGCATTCCTGAACCGATTTTGACTTGTATCTTATTCCATCGACTAGCGAAATTATGTAACTACGCAATTGTTATTCACTTTCCGTTAATAAATATTAATTATCCAGAAAAAGGAATACAATAAATACGAATAGAGTATACCTGCCGCTATTGAAGCAAATAAATAAAGAATGCGTTAAAAACAAACGAAGTCGATCGCTGACGCTAAAAGATGCGGCGTGCACTTATTATCTACGGAGGGACGGGGCTCCGACGGGTGGCCGCGATGCCCAAACGCATTCACACGAAATATAATATAATTTAACACAGTTACTTTAAATATGGCAAATGAACTGATCTTTTTTGACAAATATGATCTATAAATACATAAAAGATGCGTTGTCATGGAGAATTTGATATTCAAATTATTAAAGAAGAATATTATTTCACCTACAAGGGAAGAAATTTATTTTGAGTTAAAATTATTATGAGTGATATGAGTAAACTTATTATAACAATAACATTGCTATTTATTTTGATTATACATATTTAGACTATGTATATTGAGACACTAATTCGGACATTTGGTTTGGTTAAATTTTTCAATAAACCTATATGTCACGCCAGAATATACTAATACTTAATTAATCTTTACAAACGATTTCCTAATAGATGGTAAAGAGCAAATCACAATTTGTGGGCAATGACCGTATAATTTAACCATCTAACATTAAGTTAACTAGAAATTCGCAAAAAATCTAATAGCTATACTTATGTAATAAAATTTCAAATATATCTTTACAAACTAACATATCTGATCACGTAACTTGCTCAAGCCTCGCCCTAACTGTCGTGTTAATAAGTTGAAAACTAGATAACGCGACTTCCGTTGCAGAAAGTCTACTACAACTTATAATTAACTTATGACTACGATTGAATGAAAGAAGCCGAACGCGATATATTAAATATCATTTAAATTGCATTCTGTAATAATAATATATTAATAACTTACGCATAAATCCGAAAGTGTGACACTGTTAGCTGTATAGAAGACCAGCAAGTCTGCAGGTAGTCCTCGAGAGCTCGGTTCCCGTAGTTTGGAGGCTACCAGTAAGCAAACCGTACCCAATAATTGTAACTGACTTTTCCCAACGGTGCAGATACTAAGGAATCGATCTAGGTTGGACATAGCCAGCGTGAACACATCTTCCTGGCAGTTCTGCTCTTCGCATACCTGCAAAAAAACAATATAACTTATTATATAAATTGCTGCTATCGGCATCAGATCGCCGCACCCCCCTTTTATCACACGGAATACCTGATAACCTATATATTTTATAGAACTGTAACTTAACACGACAAATACAAGCCCTGTGCTTTCATACTTATGCTGTTATCGAAGACTTTACGTTACACCACAGAAAGAAGACGATAAAAATAGTATAACAGGGACGAAGTTACAGGTAGGTTAAAAAAGTATTTTAAAATGGTGATATTATTTGTGAAATTCCATAATCTTGACTGGCGCATCAGAGGACACGTGGTTACAAGGCAAGTGGTTGATTAAATCGAGTTTTTGCTAGGATTCAGACAGTCCTAGGAGACAGTTTAAATTGAATTATAGTAAAAATGAGAGATTAAAGTATTAAAGTGCAGTGATCTAGTTAGCAACTAGAGTAACGAGAGACGCGAGATGTTTTCGCATAGTTTCGCACGGTGTAATTTGAAACACGGATGCACCACCGCAATGCACTGAAACATGCTCAGCTGATGGTCCCACGCTCGAGCTGCCTCTCAGCTGATTAACTCACAGGCAGAACGAGCCATTGTTCTGTTACGAGATCACTTTAAGTGAATTGTGGTGTAAAGACATTAACGTCGTTACGTTGTTTAGTTTTTGTTGCGTACGATGCTGAATGTATTTCATATACAGTAGGTATTCACTATTCACGTACGCCATTGTAAAGATAGCATAAACTTCATTGCGATATTATTATAACGCTGTAACAAAACAATGGTAATGGTATGACGTAATAACTTTTATACCCAGCTAGAATAAATGAAATGTCATTGGCCTTTCGGGAAATCTGGTGTTTCGGCAGGGTTACTTGTAATTTGGTATGCGACAGGTTTAACGTATAAATGGTGGGTATAATGTGTCGGCAAACTTGGTGAAGTGGTAAAGAGACGCATGCGTTGCCAACGAGGGTGACGTCAGCGTCCGCGCCGATCCCACGTGTCCGAGCTTCGACTTTACAGCTGACTGCTCTCATATGGTCCTTCGCTATCGCACTTGGACTATTAGTTCTAATAAATCAAAAACATCTAACTATTCGCATACGTAACTTACCCTAAGAATGCGAACACGTACAAAAATATTGCGAAACAATTAATAAAATGATATGCCAGTACTTGAACGTGCAAGCGCTCGTCTAGCGACAGATAAAGAGTCGTCTGTCAGCTGTGTGCGTGTCAAAATCAGCTGATTATTCAAATAGAACGAGCGCTCGCGTCGGTCGGCGACCGCGGCGTTCCGCCCGGCCGCCGGCTGCGGGGCCCCTCGCGCAGTCAACAGACACTACATTCCGAATCGCTACTTCAACTTACAACGCAACAGTACCAATTTAAACTTAGACTTTGGTTCCCTTTCGTCTTTTGTTTGTTTTATAATCAGATACCTATTGGAAAGATATAAACACGATCAGCTGACCATGTAAACAATGATGATAACATCTTATAATAATTAACATACATTGTTATAGCTATAAAATATATATTAATCCTTTATTATAATTACCTTATATACCTACTAACCCTACCCAGTGGTAAATGCACAGTTTATCAAATCACGTGGTAATCATATTCCTCATACCTATTCACGTATCTCATATGGCGCCGGCAGCAGCTAAAGTGCATACAGACAGAGTACAGTACCTATTAACTACACGCGGCCGAGTGGCTGAGAACAGAGCGACAAAATGGCGAGCGAGCGGGTGTGCCGTGTGGGTGCGGTATGAGCGTGCGGTGGCCCTGAGCTCACCTCTAACATCCACTCGGCGACCACTCGGCGCATTTGAGGGGTGATCTCAGTCTGCACGGTGCCGAAGTAATTGCTGGTGACTGAGTAGCGCTCCTCTGTGCGCAACAGGTTGTCCAAGACACGCTGGCGCAGTAGCACCGGGTCGGCGGCGGCGGCTGGAGCCGACCCGCCCCTTTCGCTTCCAGGGCTCACTCGTTCCGCGCACAATAGCTCCATGCTACACCGCACAGCGGCTTATCTAGGGCTCGAGTTTCCTCGCTGAGTCGCGGCGAGAACAGCTGATTGAGCGTGCTAGTGGAGCCGTGCGAGTTACGTTGCGACAGCGGCGGCAGCCCGAGTCACAATGAGTGGCCGTCAACGAAGCGAGCGGCCGGCCGGCGAACATATGATCGGCGGGGCGCGGCTGGCGCGGGGGGAGCGCCGCCCGGCCCGTGAGGCCCGCACGAAGTAATGGATTTTCTTTGGAAACATATCGACCCTAACGGCTTTGTTTATTTT